>JAJPUD010008251.1:2361-14574 GCA_023553655.1 Myrmecobius fasciatus
GCTGGATCAAAGGGTATACACAGTTTGATAATTTTTTGAGCATAGCTCCAAATTGCTCTCCAGAATTGTTGGATCCGTTCACAGTTCCACCAACAATGTATCAGAGTCCCAGTTTTCCCACATCCCCTCCAACATTCATCATTATCTTTTCCTGTCATTTTAGCCAATCTGACAGGTGTGTAGTGGTACCTCAGAGTTGTCTTAATTTGCATTTCTCTGATCAATAGTGATTTGGAGCAACTTTTCATATGACTAGAGATGGTTTTAATTTCATCATCTGAAAATTGTTTGTTCATATCCCTTGACCACTTATCTATTGAAGAGTGGCTTGAATCCTTATATATATGAGACAATTCTCTACATATTTTAGAAATGAGGCCTTTATCAGAACCATTAAATATAAAGATGATTTCCCAATTTGTTGCTTTCCTCCTAATCTTGTCTGCATTAATTTAATTTAATTTATTTGTACAGAAACTTTTAACTTAATATAATCAAAATTATCCATCTGGTGTTCAATTAGGAGTTCCAGATTTTCTTTGGACATAAATTTATTCCATCTCCACAGGTCTGAGAGGTAAACTATATTACGTTCCTCTAATTTGCTTACAAAATCACTCTTTATATCTAGATCTTGAACCCATTTAGATCTTATCTTAGGCATGGGTCAAGCCCTAATTTCTTCCACACTAGTTTCCAATTTTCCCAGCAGTTTTTGCCAAATAGTGAGTACTCATCCCAAAAGCTGGGGTCTTTGGGTTTATCAAACACTAAATTGTTAAGGTTATTGCCTAGATTGTCCTGATAACCTATCCTGTGCCACTGATCGACTGCTCTATTTCTTACCCAGTACCAAATGGTTCTGATGACTGCTGCTTTATAATATCATTTTAGATCTGGTACAGCAAGGCCACCTTCATCTGCCTTTTTTTTTTCATTAATCCCCTTGAAATCCTTGACCTTTTGTTCTTCCAAATGAACTTTGCTACTATTTTTTTCTAGATCTGTAAAATAATTTCTTGGGAGTTTGATTGGTATGGCACTAAATAAGTAGATTAGTTTGGGTAGTATTGTCATTTTTATTATGTTTGCTCTGCCTACCCATGAGCACTTAATGTTTTTCCAATTGACTAGGTCTGATTTTATTTGTGTGGAAAGTGTTTTGTAGTTTAGTTCATATAGTTTCTGACTTTTCCTTGGCAGATAGATTCCCAAATATTTTATCCTATCATCTGTTATTTGGGATGGAATTTCTTTTTGTATCTCTTGCTGCTGAACTTTGTTGGTAATATATAAAAATGCTGATGATTTATGTGGATTTATTTTGAATCCTGCAACTTTGCTAAAGTTGTGAATTGTTTCTAGTAGACAAACTTACATATTTAGCATTAAAAACTCTTAATAATCTGGCCCCTTCCTGCTTTTCTAATCTTCTTACACTTTTCTTCCTTTCTATTCATTCTATAGTCCAGCTATATTGGCCTATTTGCTGTTTCCTGAACAAAGCACATCTCCATCTCTGTATCTTTGCATTGGACACCCCCCATCCTTGGAATGCTCTGTACTTCTCACCTTTTAGTTTCCTTAGTTCTCCTTCAAGACTCAGCTCAAATTCTACCTTTTTTTTCCAATGACTTTTTCTTTTATTTCAGCTGTTACTGCCTCCTTTACCCACTCTGCAGTCTGCTAAATGAATGTGAATTTTGATAGGTGAAACCTCCCATAATATCTTAGGGTTTATAAGCTAGGACCATGCCTTAATTCAAACCACTCTGACTCTCACTGATTGACCAGCCCAACTTGATCACTGGATTCAGATGGCTTCTAGCGAATATAAATAGCAATAGTTTCTGTTTTGACCAGAAATTAAGAGTTTTCCCTTCTCAGAAGGATTTTTTGTTAAACTAGGTAAAAGAAGATATTCTTTGCTTCATTTTTTGCCTAGTCTTAATCACTGATTGTTATCTCAATCAAACCAAGACCTATTAAAGATTTTAGCTTAAAAAGACAAAGGTCTCCTACTTCATCCAGGGCAATTTCCAGTCATACTAATCTACATATTAGACCCAGAAGGCTCTGGAGCAGAAAGTGAGGCCCCATTCAATTAAATCCAATTCACTTGCATGTTATAGCATCACCTCCCTGATGTCATGGTCCTCTTGAAGAATAAAGGACCACCATCACCATCACCATCACCATCACCATCACCATTACCACCACCACCAATACCAACAACTCTGCTTACAGCTTTTATGTTGTCTCCATTAAAATATCAGCTCCTTGAAGGCAGGGACTGTCCTTACCTTTCTTCATATCCCTAATGCTTTAATGAGTGTTTTTTTTTTCATCCATACATCTATTCTTCCATCTAGTTTTTAAGGTTATTAGATATTTTCTCTCTTACCTATCAGCCTGAACTTTCCCAAGAGTTTCTAAAGTCAGGATGCTTTGTCTTGCAGGTCTTTTAGCAAAGTAATCTTCACTTTTTTCTTCTGAGTTTTCATTCTGGTTCTGACGTGTCAACTTGGTTCCTTCTAATTCTGCTGCTGTGCCAGATTTTCTTTGTTGCATGATAGATGTCTTCAATCTATCTAGGCTTTGGATGACTATGTTCATTTCTTTACTTGATTTCTAAAACAATGGATAACATTTTTGCATAAGAGAAGAGAATAAGACTAGCACTAAGTTTATTTTTACTGTTGAATTTTCTGGAATCATAATTTCTAACACTGTTTTAAAAAAACTCAGTTGAGGTATAACAGATTTGCTCTAGTCCCTTATCTTAACTCTATGTGCGCTTTTATGTTTTAAATGTGCTTATTATAAACAACATATTACTAAATTTTGCTTTCTAATCCATTCTGCTGTCCTTTTTTGTGTGTGCTAGGAGTAAATTTATCCCATTTGTATTCATAGTTATGATTGTTGGTTATGTATTTACCTTTCACTTAATTTCTTATACTTTTTCTTGTCTTTACTCCTCTGCCCTTTCTTTATCATAGATTCTTACTCATTCTTTCCTTTTAAATCCCTTTTCATGATTCTGCCTGCCTTAAAGCTTGACCTTTCTTTTCCTCTGACTAATCCCCTCTTGAATCTATCCTTTATCTAATCCCTTTTCCTTTCTCTTTCCCTTCTTTCTTCTTTCCTTGGCAAACTGGATGTATTTTTCGACTTGATTCAATTAAAAGAGATAAAGTGGGAATTTTCATTTTTGTCAAAAAGGTCCATTAGAAAATGAATGAATATTTAAGATACCTGCATCAGCTTTTTTTGGTGGTGCCAAGGAACTGGAAGACAAGTAGATTTCCATCAATTGGGGAATGGCTGAATAAGTTACAGTATATGAAAATAATGAAATATTAATATTCTATACAAAATTATGAACAAGCTGATTTTAGATAGGCCTGGAAAAATTTACACGAACTGATGCTGAGCAAAACAAGCAAAACCAAGAATACATTGTACAAAGTAACAGCAAGCTTGTGTGATGATGAACTATGAAAGATTTGTTTTTTCTCAATTTTTCAATGATTCAAAGCAATCTCAATAAACTTTGGGGGGAAAACGCTGCATGAACCCAGAAAGAGAACTTTGGAGACTGAATATAAATCAACTCATGCTATATTCACTTTTTTTTCTGTTTTTTTTTTTTCTCTCATGGTTTTTCCCCTTTTGTTCTGATTTTTTTCTCTCAATATGATTCATAAAGAAATTTGTGTTTAAAAAGTTAATATACATGCATAACTAGAAAAAATAAAACAAATAGTAAAAAAAGATATATGCATCAAATAAAATAGCAGCTAAAAACTTCAAGGAACAACAACTCATGAACTTACTTAAAAACTTGCAGGAAGAATTAGACAGTAAAACTGTAATAGTAAGAAACTTCAGAGGTAGAGAAATTTAATTTAATTTAATTTTTTTTTTTTTTTTGCTGAGGCAATTGGGGTTAAGTGACTTGCCCAGGGTCACACAGCTGTTATGTGTCTGAGACCAGATTTGAACTCAGGTCCTCCTGACTTCAGGGCTGGTGCTCTATCCACTGCGCCACCTAGCTGCCCCAAGAAATTTAATTTTAAAATGTAACAAGAAATCAAACATCTAAATTTTAAAAGATTGGATAAAATTTTTTAGAAACATTAAATATGATAAGTCTTTAGAAATTATTGAAGAGAAATAGAAAGGAGTATACATATTTCATAGCAATGCATGGCACCTTTAAAAAGAAATCAACTAGGGCAGCTGGTTGGCGCAGTGGATAAAGCACCAGCCCTGGAGACAGGAGGACCTGAGTTCAAATCTGGCCTCAGACACTTAACACTTCCTAGCTGTGTGATCCTGGGCAAGTCACTTAACCCCAAATGCCTCAGCAAAAAAAAAAAAAAAGAAAGAAAAAGAAATTAACTCATGTATTAAGGAATTAAGGAAAACCTAACAAATAATGTAGAAAAGCAATAATATAAACCACATCTTTACTAACCAAAATGCAATAAAAAAATAAAATAAGAAGAAATTGAAGAAATGATTAAAATAAATGGGATATTAATTTAATTCTAAAGAATTAGTGGATCAGAGGAGAAATCATAAAAATGATATATCATTTCATGAAAGATTATGACAAAAACAAGATAACACACAAAAAATTTTGGGGCACAGCCAAAGTATTCCATAGGGAAAATTTATATACTAAACATTTTTATCAACAAAGGAGAGAAAGATTAGATTAATGATTTGGGCATGCAATTAAAAAAAAATTTTTAATCAACAAATTAAAAATTCCTCCACACCAAAATAGAACTACTAAAAACTTTTAAAAAATCGAAATTAAAAGGAAAAAAAAAAAACTTCACTGACTTGGTAATAAGACAAGGAATTACTAAAATAAATAAATTATTAATTAATTCAACTTTTTAAAAAGAGGAAAATCAAATTACCAGCATCAAAAATAAAAGAGGAAATTTTACAACAAATGAAAAAGAAAACTATTAGAAAGTTCAATGGCACCTCAGTACTCATTGTTAACTGGTTCCAGAAGGCACAACAGATTATCAAAAACAATGAGTATCAAACAAGTTTTTCCAAAAAGAAGGTCTCTAGTCCAAGCTCAACCAACCCTCATCACCCATTTCCCCAAAGCAGCAAGTAGAACTTTCAGCTACAGAGAAATAAGCCAGCCCAGCCTAGCTGGGCTCCTCCCTTCTAGATCCAACTCACTTTCTGAGAAGCATGGTGACCCTCATATCTTCCCTCCACTCCCAATCCAATCTTTTGAGGATGGGTGGGACCTGGATGTGGATGTGGCAGTTCTCACCCTCTAGATACCCTGAGCTCTGCCAGCCCCAGACTCCAGGTTTCTAGGAGTCCTGGATCCTCCTCTGCAATCACTGCCACCTTTGCCTGGGCTCCCAATGCTGTTCCTGCTCCTGCTGAGCATACCAGCCACTCTGTACCCTTTCTAGTACTACTGTTTTGGGAGCCCGGAGGCTATATCCTGCGGCTACATCATCCTGCAGGAACTGTACCATGACCTACCCATCCAGGCACACAACCTCAGCCTGGTGGGTTCCAATATAATAGTCCTGCTTACCACCTCTGCCTTCACTGAGGAGGAGCTGCCCTTGGCCAAGGACAGTAGCAGCAGAGGTGGGGGCTGGGCAGTAGGCCTGGCCAGCCTTACATACCTACTGTTCAACCAAAACAGCAACCAAGAGGGATAAGTGGCAAGCAAGCATCAAGTGCTGAAACATCATTTTCTCATGAAATACATTGAATACCATATTGAAGTTTTTGAAGCAGATGAGTACTGAGGTACCATTTGCTAGCAAGATCAACAACATAATAAAATGATGAATATTTACAAAAATATAAAATTATCAGATTAATAGAACAAGAAATAGAGAATTTAAACTATCCACTCTTATAAAAGGAGATTGAACAAATCATAAATGAAGTCCAAAATAAAAAATTTTAAAAAGAAGGATTATATGGAACCACAGTGAATTTTATCACCCATTCAAAAACTAACTAATTCCACTAATACAAAAACTGTTTACAAAAAATAGCAAAAGAGGGATCCTTACCAAATGCTTCTTTGACATAAATATATGGTCCTGATACCTAAACCTGGCAGAGTCAACAGAGTAAGAAAACTATTGGCCAATATCCCTGATATTGATACAGAAAATGTTTTAAATATTAGCAAAGTAGCTACAAAAGCATATAACAAAAGATTATATATCACAATCAGCTTAGATTTATACAAGACATGTATACCAAATTTGGTTTATTATTAGGAAAATTATAAACACAATTAACTATATTAATAAAATCAACAAAAATTATGAGATTATATCAATGGATACAGAAAAAAGCTTTTTAACAAAATAGAACAGCCATTTCTAAAACAAAACAAGACAAAACAAACAAACGAAAACTAGAGGGGGCAGCTAGGTGGCACAGTGGGTAGAGCACCAGCCCTGAAGTCAGGAGGACCTGAGTTCATATCTGCTTTCAGACACTTAATACTTCCTAGTTGCATGACTAAGCAAATCACTTAACCTCAATTGCCTCAACAACAACAACAACAACAACAAAAAAAACCAAACAAAAAACCTGGAAAATATGGAAACAAATGAATCTTTGCTCAATAAGGTAAGTAGTATATATCTAAAGAGCCATCATTATATGTAAATTTACTAGAGTCCTTTCCAATAACAACAGGGTTAAAGCAAGCATGTCCTTTGTCATCACTACACTTTAAATATTAAATCTTACAAATGCTAGCCATAGCAATAAAATAAGAAACGTAAATAGAGAAAATAAACATCAAAAAAGAAAAAGTAAAACTGTCACTTTTTTTGCAGATGAAATTATATACCTAGAGCACGCTAAAGAGTTAATTAAAATTTGTGCTGAAACAAAATCTTCAGAAAAGTTATAGGATATAAAATAAATCCACACAAAGTACCAGCATATTTGAACATTATGAATAAAACCAAGCAAGAAAAATATTAGAAAGAGATTTTTATTTAAAATAACAGCAAAAGATATAAAATACTTGAGTCTATCTATCAAGACAAACACAATAACTATATGAATACAACTATAAAACACTATTTATGGAAATAAAGGCAGACCTAAATATTAATTGGTCATGGAAGCCAAAATAATAACAATGACAATATTATCTACATTAATTTACTTTTTCAGTGACATACCAAACTACTAAAGAATTATTTCATATATCTAGAAAAATAATAATAAAATACATCTAGAGAAATAAAAAAACAAACAAAATCTCAAATGGAAATAATGAAAAAAAAATGTGAAGAAAATAGGCCAACGAGTACCATCTCTCAAATAATATTACAAAGCAGTAATCATAAAAATAATTTGATGCCAGTTAAAAAACATGAAAGTCAGTCAGTAGAACAGATAGTAAATAGCATAGAGAAACAAACATGGTAACATAGTTTTTAATACAGCCAAAGATTTAAATACTAAAGAGCTTGCTACTTAACAATAAGTGATTAAAAAAAAAAATTTAAACAGGCACAGCTAGATAGCTCAATGGATAGAGCAAACAAACACCTTGGAGTCAGGAGGATATGAGTTCAAATTTGGCCTCAAACACTTAACACTAATTATATGGGCAAGTCATTTAACCCCACCTGGCTCTCAAAAAACTAAGCAAAACTAAACGGCAATCTGGCAAAAACTAGATATAGAACAACAACTTACACCATATATCAAGGTAGATAACAAATTGATATATAACCTAGATATAAAAGGTCACATTATAACAAATTAAAGGAATAACAAAGAAATTACTTTTCAGTTAGAGAAAAAACTTATAACCAAAGGACAGAGGATCACAAAAGATTAAATGGGCAATTCTTATTACATAAAATTTAAAAGATTTTGTACAAACAGATCAAATGAGCTAAAATTTGAAAGGAGATAAGAGGAAAAAACAACTTTGCAGCATTTCTCTGATAAAAGTTCTCATTTCTAAGATATAGAGGCAACTGATTAAAATTTATAAGAATAAGAGGCATTCCATAATTGATAAATGTCAAAGGATATGCAATGGTAATTCTAAAGAAATCTAATCCATCAAAAGTCATTGAAAAAATGTTCCAGTTCACTAATAGTTAAAGAAATGCAAATTTAAGTAACTCCGGGGTTCTATCTCATATACATCAGGGTGGCAAAATTGACCAAAAAAATGAATGTTGGAGGGACTGTGAGTACAAGGGATAAGGAGAAAAGGCACATTAATAAAGTGGAGAAGGAGCTATGAATTGGCCTAGCCATATGACCTAAAATATGACCTAAAAGCTGCTCGATAACACATACCCTTTGACCTAGCAATAATATTAGACCTATATATCAAAGATAGCAAAGAAAGAGGAAAAGATTATGTAGGAATAATATATTATATATCATATATATGCATATATAATATAATAATAGCAGTTCTCTTTGTAATAACAAAGAACTAGAAATGAAGAGAGTGCCCATAAACTGGGTAGCTGAACAAGCTAAAGTCCAGGATGTAATGGAATACCATGAAATGAAATATTCTATTCGATAAAATGATCAACCATGATTCAAGAAGATTGATGATGAAAATATTATTCTCCTCATGGACAAAAAAGTGATGGAACAGTATAAAGGATGAAACAGATTTTTGCATATGACCAATGTGGGAATTTGTTTTGCCTGACTATGTTCATTTGCAACAAGAGTTTTGTAATTTTTTTAACCAAGTTGGGGGAGGGGAGAGAAAAGTGGGAGAGAGAAAAAATGCTTAATTGAAAAAAAAGCATAAATAATTTTTTTAAAGATACTTTTGGTGGCTAGGGCTGACTTGGAATCCTAGATTAAGTAGTTTAGATTTTAGAGGCAGTTAAATGGGGCAATGCAAAACATATGTTTTGCAAATAAAAAGCTTTAACAAAGATAAAAAAAAAATTAAAGCACAAATCCTGGAAAAAAAAAAAAAAGAAGAGGTTCCAGATACTACCAGACCCATATTAGAGTACCATGATTGAGATAGATGTCAACTGTTACCTTTGTCTTCTGCTAACTAGTTCTGAGCCACAGATCTTTTTTTTTAAATTTTATTTTTTTTATTAAATCTTTTTATTTGCAAAACATATGTATGGGTAATTCTTCAACATTAACCCTTACAAAGCTTTCTGTTAAAAATTTTCCCCTCTACTCCCCACCCCTCCCCTAGATGGCAGGATATTCACTACATGTTAATTATGTTAAAATATTTGACAAATCGAATATATGTATACTTATTTCCACACATCATTTTTGTGCAGGAGACATCATATCTACAAGAAAGAATAATCAGATGAAGGAAATACAATGTAAGCAAACATCAATAGAGAGCATGAAAATGATTTGTTGTGGTCCACATTTCACATCCCTCTCTCTGGGTGTATATGGCTTTCTTCACTGAACAATTGGAAGTGGTTTGAAGCATTTCATTGTTGAAGAGAGTCATGACCTTCATAATTGATCATCATATAGTATTGTTGTTGCTTTGAATAATGATCTCCTGGTTCTTCTCACTTCGCTCAGCATCAGTTCATGCAAGTCTCTCCAGGCCTCTCTGAAATCGTCCTGCTAGTCGTTTCTCACAGAACAATAATATTCCATAATATTCATATACCATAATTTATTCAGCCACTCTCCAATTAACGGGCATCCACTCAGTTTCCAGTTTCTAGCCACTACAAAAGGAGCTGCCACAAACATTCTTGCACATGTGGGGCCCTTTCCTTTCTTTATGATTTCTTTGGGATATAAGCCCAATAGAAACACTGCTGGGTCAAAGGGTATGCAGAGTTTGATAACTTTTTGAGTATAGCTCCAAATTCTGAGCCACAGATCTAGGGAAGAATGAGAAAAGGATGTATTCCCATGTGGGGAGGCTCTGGGCAGTATACCGAGAAATGAACAAATTCAAAACCCAACTGCAGCAGTGATGTGGTTCAGATGCCAGGTACAGAGCAGGGTTTCATGTTTAGTGTCTAGCCCAGCCTATAGAGAAAAAACCAAGAAAGGACTCCCTACAATTCTGTCACTGAATCCATAAGAGTTTGCCAAGTGGTTGATAGTAACTGAGTCCAGCAGCAATCTACTCATACTCAGACCCAAACCCCAGTCAGGAACTTGAAGAGCTCACAGCAGCAATTAGACCTTACCCTAGTACAGAATATTTTGGAGCCACTGAAAGCTTGTAGGTGACCAGCCTGTCCCTGAGATCCTGGAATAATACAAAATTCAATATTCCCAAGAAAGCATCAATAGGAGCAGCCCAAAAGTTTGACAGAGAGTAGTTCTCATAGAGCTAGAGGATAAAGTAGAAATAGAATCCACTGGTTGATTAACTCTTGGATAGAAACCCAATGAAAATTCCTAGGAACATTCTAGTCAAATTCTAGAGTTTCCACGTCAAAGGGGGGAAAAAAAACAACACTGTGAACAAAGGAGCCATAATTAGAATTACACATGATTTAGCAGTCACCACTATAAAGGAGCAGAGAACTTGGAATTCAATATTCCAAAAGGCAAAGGATATGGGTATACAAGCAAGAATAACTTACCCAGCAAAACTGAATATAAGCTATTGCCAAGGGAGGAGGAAAAGGGAAGATTTTTAATGAAATAGAGCTCTTCCAAGCATTCCTGATGTAAAGTTCCTGAGAAACTGAAAACAAGGCTTTGCTGCACAGAAATTGTGAAGTCCCAACACAAAAGAAAGATAAAAAAGTAAATATGATTGAATAATTATGAGGCACTAAACAAAGATAAACTGCTTACATTCTAATATGGGGAAATGATTATCCCTCCAGAACCCTATCAAATCACCAGGAATCACAGGAGTCTAATTAGATAAGGCCAAGAAATGATTCTGTATGTCTTAATCTTTTTTTTTTTTTTGCAATTGGGGTTAAGTGACTTGCCCAGGGTCACACAGCTAGGGAATATTAAGTGTCTGAGACCAGATTTGAACTCAGGTCCTCCTGACTTCAGGGCTGGTGCTCTCTATCCACGGCACCATCTAGCTGCCCCTGTATGTCTTAATCTTAAGAGAAGAGTGGAGAGAGAAATGAAATGCAATACGTTGGAAAGGGAAGGAAGAAAAAGAAGTTTAAGGAAAATTATCAGGGTGTACAATTAGCTATCTATACAAACAAGGAGGCAGGAGTAAGGGGAATAGCTAAAGTTTCAACCTCATTCACATCTGAATTGGTAAAAGGTGTCTCCAGTCCCAAGCCATCTTTGACATCTAGCATCTGACCTTGCTTAAAGGAGTAAGTGATTTAAGGAAGCTGACTTACTAGCTAATGGAAACAAATATATTACATATAGAATAAAGAAGAATGGATTAAAAATTCAATAAGAGACATTTTAATTACAATCTATATTAGCAGAAATATTTTCATTCATTCAAAAAATTTACTCAATTTCTCTGTTGTTACAATTGAGGTTGCTACAAAGAAAGGTAAAAATGAATAAGAAACATTCTCTGATTTCACTGGAGAATTCATACTGTATTTTGATAGAGGATGCTCCTTACTGATGGAAACTCATATATAGAATCTTTTCTCAACTCATTTAAACTATTAAATGATATGCAAATTGTACTTGGAGGAACCCACAAAGGGTAGCTAGCTGTAGATCCTTGAAAATTTATACTTTCTTTTCCCTGTCATAATTGTTTTGCTATTTACAAATCCTATTATTCAATAAAGTGATTACAAAATAATTTGCACATAGGTCATTGTTGGGTAATATTTATGTTGTTGCCTACTTGTGCCCACCATTTCATTCCATAACATTTATTAAGCACCTAATGTGTTCAAGGCACTGTTCTTAGTGCAAGGGATAAAAATGCAAAAGTGAAAAAGTTCCTGCCCTCAAAGATCTTAATTTCCTTTTTTTTTTTTTTTTTTTTTGCTCAGTAGAAGTATTATGATTTTTTTTTCTCTGATTTTTAAAGAAAGAAGGCATTGTTGGTCAGGTAGCATTTATGATTATGAAAAGGAAAGAATACTTTAAAAGTCAGTTACCACCCTGAATTCAAATATGGCCTCAAGACACTTAATACCTCCTAGCTGTGTGATCCTGGGCAAGTCACTTAACCCCAATTGCCTCAGCAAAAAAAAAAAAAAAAAAAAAGAACAT
>JAJPUD010008251.1:14674-92904 GCA_023553655.1 Myrmecobius fasciatus
TTTTTTTTTAATTAAAGCTTTTTATTTTCAAAATATATACATGAGTAATTTTTTCATAATTAACCCTTGCAAAACCTTTTATTTGAATTTCCCTCCCTTCCCACACCTTCTCCCCTAGATGGCAATATATGTTAAACATAGTAGAATTATATGTTAAATCCAATATATGCATACATACTTATACAATTATCTTGCTGCACAAGAAAAATAAAATCAAACAGAAAAAAATGAGAAAAAAATAAAATGCAAGCAAACAACAAAAAGAGTAAAAATGAGTATATATGTTGTGAACCACACTCAGTTTCCACAGTCCTTTCTCTGGGCTGTCTTTATCACAAGGTCTTAAATTCTAATAGATCTTCCCAATATGCTTTGAGACATTTACAATTTGATTCTTCAGAGATTATGATGTTCCAAAAGTACAACCATAAACACAATATTGGAAAAACATTTGTGGGGAGGAAAAAGATGGACTTTTATTCTAGAGAACAGGTTGGGATTGTGGAAAACAGCAAATTATTTCACAAATAGAATCCAGTAAATTTTATTATCCTATTAAATTCAGCACCCAATTCATTGTCCATCTGCAGCACCTATCCAAACTAGATGAATTGCTACATTAGTTCAATAGACTAATTATCCAATTGTATGTTTTAGACAACTGACATTTTTCATACATTTGTTGTTTTTCTATACGGACTGTTAGGTTGGTATCTTTTGAATAATCATGGACCTCATTAAGCAGATCCAAAAATGTTCTGACAGTACAACAACCAGAATATATGAAGAATTTCCATCTATAGAAGATGTTCTTAACTTTTTTGGGGGGGTGGGAGGAGTTATGCAGTCTGGTAAAGTTTATGCATACCTTTAAGAATTTTAAATTTTAAATATATGAAATAAAATGCATAGGATTACAAAGGAAAACAACCATTTTTAAATATAATCAACCAAATATGTGTGTGTGAGTGGGAAGTTCGGAGAACCCAGATTCAGAACACCTAATAGAAAATCCTTCTTCCCATCTGGACTGAGGACATACTTCATAGAAGTGTCATATAACTTTGACAAGCACATATCTCTTTTTTTAATGAATCACTTGACAATAATTAGGGGGTCAATGATTTCTCTGGAAGAGTGAGGTTGATGATTTTGCACAACTCTTCCTCATTTAAGTACAATTCATGAGTGAGTCAAATCATCACCCTAGGATGTCATTGATTCTCTTCAAAAATGAAGAATGAACAAGTTTTCTGTTAACTGTATAACCATAAACTTATGATTGCTGTAAAAATAATAAGTTGCAGAAGCCTGTTTGTTTCCCTTTTTATGTTTTCAGCAAAGTTATCCTTGATACATATGTAGAGCATTCTCATATAGATTTGATGAAGATTAGAAAATAGAAGTTAATTATTGACATATTCTTTCATGATTATCTTTTGGGGGACAATAATATCATCTATTATTTTCTCCCCTCTTTTTTTTTTTTGGTTATCTACCTTTTCCTTAGATGTCTTATAAAATGAGCCTCCCTGGATATAGATTTTCTTGGTTTTTACTTGGCATAATCCAGCCACTTTTCCCCACTTTATTTTTTTAAGTACTGTTTCAACTTTCTCTTATGATACATGGAGGAGTGAGATAGTAAGAGTCCAAATGTGGTAGTACCATTATCTTTATTTTATTTTATTTTTTGGAAGGCACCATTGTCTTTAATGAGGAAAATTAATTATTATAGAAATGGTGACAAATTTGTTCCATTTCCTATATCTTTGTGGTCTTCCTTTCAAGTTCCTCTATGAATTTGCTTGAGATGATATGACTTAGTTGGGTCTCATGCTAAGCTTTCTATATCACCTCCACTGCTTTTAGTTTTAATTTATTAGACAATAATGCTCACAATTATCTACCATCCTCACCCTTAAAAAAATATTCTAAATGAGTGTTGCTTGTGCCCACTATCTATGTTATATTGTCTTGTGCTAGTTCTTCCCCTCCTCCCCCCTTTTTTGGCATCAATAGTCCATCTGAGTAGATTAGGATAAATTTTTTGCCGTATCATCTTTGTCCTTTTAAAAAAATTGGATGTTGATTTTTTTAATCTCTTCTTTAATTAGCTGATGGTCTGAATTCAATTGGAAGTTTTAGTTTAAAGATTTAGTTTCATCTTTAAGAAGAAAAAGATGAACTTCTATCCTTCAACTTAAAAATGAGATAACAGAGTGACAGTGATCTGGAAGGGGAAAACTGTAAACAGATCTTCTTCTTGTTCAGTTAGGTTTTCTTGGCAAAGATACTGCAGTCGTTTACCTTTTCTTTCTTCCAGTTCATTTTACAGATGAGGAAAATGAGGTTAACAGGTTTAAGTAACTTTCCCAGAGTCACACAATTAGTATAAGAGGTCAGATTTGAACTCAGGAAGATGTCTTCTTAACTCCAGTCCTGTATCTATATCTGCCCATAAAGATCTTAGAATGTTGTGTCGGTCCAATGATAGCCCTTTAAATCTTTTCATTTATGAGATTTGACCATAGGACGTAAAATCGAATACAATGTTAGAGATCTATTTTGAACCCCCTCATTTCATAGAGAAGGAAACTGAGAGGCCCAAGAGTTAAAGATCACAAAAGTAGCCAATTGCAGAGCCAGACTCTTAATACTGGTCTGATGATTTGATACTGCATTAGACTATTAATTGTAGTGCCTTGAAACCAAAAGTTTAAGATACCCACGGTTTTTAAAAGGAAGAAAATATTCTGATCTAGAGTCATTTTCACCTTCAAAATTCTAGGATTTGGGTCAGTGGAAGATTGCTTGGGGGCTCCCTCATAGCACCAAGCCCTTGCACATAGCTGGTCTATATAAATGTTTCCCAAATTAAAAGCTGGCATGAATGATACTGTATTATACTGATAGTGACTGCTACATTTATAAACCATGAACAAAAGTATCTCTGAGCTTAAATTATTTTGAAGTGAACAATATTTATGTATACAAGAGCACAAATAGTTTCAGAAAGATAC
Organism: Myrmecobius fasciatus; assembly: GCA_023553655.1. Classification (NCBI taxonomy): domain Eukaryota; kingdom Metazoa; phylum Chordata; class Mammalia; order Dasyuromorphia; family Myrmecobiidae; genus Myrmecobius; species Myrmecobius fasciatus. Next base: position 17,698 of record JAJPUD010008251.1, read on the forward strand.
GCAAAGTATCAAGTATCAAGACTTTAAGGTTTTAATGTCTCAAAAAAAAAAATATGACAAGCCACTGTAATATCCTCTTTGAACAATCCTATTTTTGCATCCTTCTTTCTTTTTCATTTATAACATATATGCAAAATGTCTTTCCAAGTACATTCACATACACATCTCAGATGATACATTATTGATTGAATTTTCTCCTTCCCATTCTTGATTGTTGATGAGGAAACCAAGGGAATGTAAGAAAGGAAGATACCTGCTGTCTGTATTATTCTGTTTAAAGTCTATGCCTCTCTCTTCAACAATGAAATGTTTCAAACCAGTTCCAGTTATTCAGTGAAGAAAGCCATATACACCCAGAGAGAGGGATATGAAATGTGGACCACAACATAACATTTTCATGCTCTATATTGATGTTTGCTTGCATTGTGTTTCCTTTCTCTGATTTTTTTGGTTTATGTAGATACGATTGTTCTTGCACAGCAAGATAAGTATGGAAATATGTATACATCTATTCGACTTGTCAAGTATTTTAATATAATTAACATGTAGTGGACTTCCTGCCAATCTAGGGGAAGGGAGAGGACTGGGGGGGGAATTTGTAAAGGAAAGCTTTGTAAGAATCAATGTTGAAGAACTACCCATACATATATTATGCAAATAAAAAGCTTTAAAAAAATTAAAAAATAAAGTCTGTGCCTCTATAGCTGATCTTAATTTTTTGATCCTTATTTAAAATTCTTTCAAAGTTCAGGATTGCATATGCTTCTTAGTCTCTCCATTTTCTTTTTAAAAGATGAATAAATTAATTTAGTTTTACAAAATTATCATGTTTTATTGGCATCATTTTCAAATTTGATAAGTGTAAATTTTTACATATATGTTTCCTTAAACTTTACCAATTTAGATCGCAAATTTGATTTAAAAAACAGTCTATAAGCAATATTTAAAGGAAAACTAAATTTTTTTCTTAGGGCTCATGTAAATTTTAATTCTCTTCCTCATAAAACTGAAACCATTTTGCCAATGTGAAGTATAATATAATTATTTCAAAATGGACATATTTGTCTTTACAAATTGTTTGGGTTATTAACAATAACTTTACTTGTCAAAATTTTAAAATACACAAATACCTTGTAAAAACCCCACAAAGTTCTCAGATGTGCTATTTGGAGACATGATGGTGATTTGCAGTGGAGGGCCATGGCAATAATATAAATTTTTTGACTTTCATACTATAAAAAGGACTGAACTCAGAAGTGGAATCTCTTTTAATTGTAATTAGTATACCAATTATGAGCATCCTCTTGAAGTTATATTGCAAGTAGTATAAAAAATATAATTCAAATATTTTACAACAGAATGAAATAAAAAAGTCATATACCTGCCACCAGTCGTAATGCCAACTGCATTACAAATTTTCAATTAATTTTACTCAAATGCTAATTTTACTCAAATGCTACAGTCATAAATAGAAAGGGAAGTCATATAGTTGAGGGTGCACTAAAATGGCTATTTCACTGGGGTAATGGGAATGTAGTCATCTGAATTAAGCTTTTGTAATATTAACCATGAAAGTCAGAGAAGAAAGAGGAACAAAAACCAAGAATTAATAGAAATTAAATAGTGATAAGATCAATACATACATGGATGTTCTCTTTCTTTTTTTCAAATGGAATTGGCATGATGTAGTTTAGGATTGAAAGCTGGTCCAGGGTATCCTCCAGAACTGCAGAAATCCTCAGCACATCCAGAAGAGGGAGTGTATCTATTATTTCCTGGATGACAGGTAACTCTGCAGGTAGGAATGTTGTTTCAGGTTCTTTAGAAACTTGAGTACCAGGAGGAGATCCGATTACAGATACCACATGAGGATGCAAAATTTTTGAAGGGGTAGATTTTCCCTCCTCTTCCTCTTCCTCCTCCTCTTCCTCTTCATCCTCCTCCTCTTCCCTAATAGGAATAAAAAAAAAGTACATAGATAGTCTGGTTTATGCTTGAAGTAATGAATATGTTGAAAATCTCTTAATTTGTGTAAACTTCCCCAAATTTTAGATTTGGTCCAAATTATAAACCAAGGAGGCTGAAATTCAAGTCTGGCCTAAATGGAGAACCATGTTGGCAAGTGATTTACATAGAATAGAACTAATTTACTGTGAGATGGAATATGGCTTTGCTTGCATATCCTGGAGGAATATTTGGGACAACCCTACTTAGAAATATAAATACCTTATCTTTAAAAATATTTTAATATATTTTTAATATTTTACTTATTTTTTTGTATTCTTCCTCCTTAGCAAGCTATTCTCTATAATAAAGGATTTGAAAACAAACAAACAAACAAGTAAATTTCTTTATTTTTCTTGGGGTTTTTTATGTATTTTTTTTACAAGATGATTAACAGGGAAATGTGTTTTGCATGACTACAAATATATAACTTATATCAAATTATTTGCCTTCTCAATAAGGAGAAGTGGGGAAAAAAGAATTCAGGGCTCACAAATTTTTAAAATTTTAAAAACTCTTTTTATATGTAATTAGGGGAAATAAAATACTAATTAATATAGAGAAAATATAATGAATAAAACCAAACAATAAACTTAAAATTTTTGACAATATATGCAGTGTTCCATGCTTATGGACCCTTTCCCCTACTTTTGAGAAAAAATTTATGTTAGACAGAAAAAAAAATTATTTTTTAAGATAGATATATGTAAGTCCATGGCATTTACATGTCTTTGTCTCTTATTGTGGATTTGAACTAAACTTCAAAAACTTTACAATATCCTATCAAATAACAATCTTTTAAGTATATGTATAAGTGGGACAAAAATGGTTATCAATGTAAAAGCATCTATAATATTTACAAGATTTTAATACTTGGGAATTTGAACTTACTCCTTTATTGGTGCGATATATTTAATTTTTTCCATTGGGGCTCCAACACTTCATAAAAATGTAAACACCTGAAATAGGAAAGTAAAATTAGGCTTAATTTACTAGAGGGATTAAAGGAATTTAAAATTGTTCCCTCTTATACAGGAAAGATTATTATTATAGCATTATCCAAAAAAATTATCAAAAAAAATTCTCCCTGAATTAACATATTGTTTTCCTATTTTCTCCTTTTTCACATTATTTAGTGAAATTTTAGAAGTAATGGGAACTGATCCAGCCATATTGGAGAACAATTCTGAACTATGCCCAAAGGGCTATCAAACTGTGCATATCTTTTGATCTAGCATTGTCTCTACTGGGTCTGTATCCCAAAGAGATTATAAAAAAAGGGAAAGGACCTACATGTACAAAAATGTTTATAGTGCCTCTTTTTGAAATGGCAAGGAATTGGAAATAGAGTGGATGCCCATCAATTGAGGAATGGCTGAATAAGTTATGGTATGTGAATGGAATGGAATATTATTGTTCTATAAGAAATGATGAACAGGCTGATTTCAGAAAAGCCTGGAAAGACTTATATGAACTGATGCTGAGTGAAATGAGCAGAATCAGGAGAACACTGTATACAGTAACAACAAGATTGTTTGATGATCCACGGTGATAAACTTGGCTCTTCTCAGCAATGCAATGATTTAAGGCAATTCCATATGACTTGGGATGGGAAATCCCAAGTGGCTGATCAAATCAATACAAGCTCAGAATGCTCAAGTCAGATACAAATAGTCTCTATAATATTTGGGGTGGCTTCTCTAACTTTGCTCATCTAGAGTTTCTCCTGAATTATTTCAATTCTGCTTTACTCATAGATCATGGTACCTTCTCTGATGAGGGTACGCCATGCTGGGTGGACCTGTGCCAGTGTTTCCCATGCCATATAGTCAATTCTAAAATTTTTAAGAGAGACTTTTAAGTGTCCTTGAATCACTTTTTTGACTACCTTGTGAGTGCTTATTCTGTGTGAGTTCTCCATAAAAGTCTTTTTGACAAGTATACATTTTGGCATTCAAACAATAGAGCCAGTCCAATAGAGTTGTACTCTCAAGCCTTTGATGGAAATAGCTCAGGTACCTAGGAATTGTGCCCCTTGGCAAAGCAATGCCCCACCCTCAACAATGACATTTGCTTCTAGTCTATCCCCCACAACCATCATTCAGGGGAAAAGATACTGTGAGAGGAGCCCACCTTCCTCATCACTGCCAACAACTGCTAACTGCCACCAATAAGTACAAGAGTCCTAAACATGGCAATACTCTATTATCCTCCCCCCAACAAGACTATGGTTCCTGCTTCCAGACTAACTCAGGGCCATAAATGGACCACAAATGTTGCTTCTAAATCAACCCTCTCTGCCATCATTGGAGAGAGAATTCCTATGGAGAAGGGGACAATCATCTCTATGAACCACTATTCCCTTTGAATGTAAGTCAGTCTAGCTAAAGCAACAAGAGACACTGAGGAGGAAACAGGAGGTAACATGTGTCAGGGCCAATCAGATCATGATCACTGCCACCTTGCCCATCTCTCTTCAGACTTTGATGGAGATAGCCCAGGACATCCAATCTGTTAACTTTGGAAATAACAATCATATCTCTTCAGTCAATCATATCTCATGGGGGAGAAATTCCTGTGTAGTTGCAGTCTAGTAATTGTTCCAGCAAGTGCTGCAGCCATAGCTACTGATGATCCACAAAAGAAAAAAAAATTTTTTTCCACCATCTTTGGCACAGTCAAATGGTTCACATTAGAAAGTGATATGGCTTTATCAGTGGACATAACATTAAGATACTTTATCATGTTTCACAGCTATACCCTAAGGACCAGAAGACCTTATAATTTGACCTGCAACTGCAACTTTGCATATGTATTGTGAGCTTCCTTACACTGCCTTGCTTTTCTATGTATATCCTGAGAGCAGAGCACAGAGTGTTTTGAACATAATCTTTTAATTTGTGCTTTATCCATTCATTCAAAACCGCTGATAGGCTGATACCCAAAAAGATTAAAAAAAAAAAAAACTAGGAAGAGAACCTATATATACATGAATATTTATAGCAGATCTTTTCAATGGGGCAAAGAACTGAAAACTTATGGGGTATCCATGAATTAGGGGATGACAACAAATTATGGCAAATAAATGTGATAGAACACTATTGTGCATTTTTTTTGTGTGTCTGATTCCCCATTTGAGGTTTTCTTGGCAAAGACACTGGAATGGTATGTCATTTCTTTCTCCACCTCATTTTCCTTTATAGATGAAGAAACTGAGGCAAACAGAGTTAAGTGACTTGCCTAGGGTCACACAGCTAGTGTCTGAGTCTGAATTTAAACTTAGTTCTTCCTGACTCCAGGCTTTGTGTTCTGTGCACTGTACCATCTAGCTGCTCTATTGCTGAGCACTAAAATATATCAAAAAGAACAGTTTTAAAGAAACCTGGGAGGATATGTACAAACTGATAGTAAAATGAGCAAAACCAGAACAGCAATATATAAAACAAAAAATATCCATTAAAAACAGCTTTGAAAGAAATTAATACAGATAATGCAATAACATGCCACAGAGGTGATGGACTATGGTTACACAATAAAATACATTCTGTTTTGTCTATGTATATTTGTTACAAGAGTTTTCTTTTTTTTTTTTCCAATAGGGGAGAGGAGAGGTTCAAGAGAAAATAATTTTAATTGGAAAAAAAATTTATTAATGGGTAGATTAACCAATTCTAGATAAGTGCAGGAGAAATTTTTGGGGTTTTTTGCTCACTGAAAAAAAAAATAGTAAAATTTAAAACTTATTTAGATCAGGAATTCTTCACCAGAGAGGGAGGTATATGAACTTTATGGTAAAACACTTTTTATATTGTATTTCAATATATTTTACATCCTTTATAATCCTGGAGTCAATAGATTGGATTTAGAATGAAGGAGATTTAAGGTTTGAATTCAGCCTCAGTCACTAGCTGCATGGTCTACTTAACCTCCACTTTGCTTCAGTTTCTTTAATAAAATGAACCTAGCGGCACTTACCCCCTTATGTGTTTGTGAGGATAACATGAGGTGATGTGTAAGGCACTTCGTGCCTAGCACATAGTAGGAGCCTGATAAATGTGTATTTCCTTCCTCTAACTTTTGTAATTCTGTTTATTTTATGCATTTAAAAACATTATTCTGAGGAAAGGAGTCCATAGGCTTCACTGGACTTTCAAAGGGATTCACAACACACAAAACTGATTAAGAACCTCTCTTCTAAATGGTCTTTAGATTCCCCTCCAACTTTACCTCCTATTCTTCAATTTAGCAAAGGGGAAAACTTTCTTCCGATGATCCGAAGTGCCGGGGAAAGGACGGGGAGGAGAGGGGGAAGAGAGAGGAGGAAAAGGGAGGATGATGGTGGAAAGAAGTGCCCGCCTGCCTGCCCCTGGAGGCGGCACCTAATTCCTGAGCAGGCAAGGAACGAGCCCAGCAACTCCCCACAGATTTCCGAACCAAAACTTAAGTCCTGGAAAAGGGATAGAAAGTTGCCCTCCCTTGCAGCCCCAAACTTCCATTCCCACCTCTCTCTGGCGAGCTCCCAAGGTAGCGAGATACCTACTGGCCAGGCGGTTCCCATGGCAACTGCACGCTTCTGAAGGGGCTTCTTTTGCTTCTCTTTAGGTGGTCAAAAGATACGCTTTCTTTACGCTTCAAACAGTTCATATTATAAAGAAAAGCGTCAGGATTTCAATGAGCATTTGTGGTTATGTTGCTTTTTTTCTTTTCGGAAAGTAAGATTTTGGATTTAGGGTTTTTTTTTTTTGGCGATTTCAGAAGGCACCTAAAATGGGAGGCGGGGAGGAAGAGAGACTATCCCACAAGGCAGCGCGGCAGGACCCTTACTTCCTTTTTCCTCCATCTTGGAGTTGGGGAGGTGAGTGGTGTTTGCGCTCCTGTTCCCTCTTTCAGGTTAAATAACCTGGCGTGGAGCAGGCTTCCTTCTCAGGTATTTAAAAGTGCTGGCCTGCTATCGGTCCAACTTTTGGTCATGATAGTTCCCGGTATGGGAGGGTGAGGGATGGTTGAGATATTAGGTAGATGGTAGAAGGCCCGCGGGCCGTCCCAGGAAAGGGCTTTTTCCAGTGCCTCGCGAGCGAGTTCCGGGCTCTCTCCACAAAATGCATTTGCAGTGTTTCGGCTCTTGGGCTTGACTATTAGGGCATTTTCGGCCGAGTCTTGAGCTCCAGCTACTGCGCTCATTTGAAATTTGCCTTTTTCTTTCGAAGATTATAATGGCTCTCAGTAAGCATTGCTATTTGCCCAACTCTCAGGCTCAGGGCGTGTTAAAAGAATATACAAGTTTCCGATCTCTAAGAGCTTAACTTAATCCTGAGAAGAAAATTACTTGCATACGAGTTAGTTAATCCGTGTTCAACATAGACAAAGTTATGTTGGTGGAAAGGAAGTGCAAATGATTAAAATTTGGAATGGCCCTCACATAGAAACAGACACTTTGAGAACCGTGAATGTAGCTAGGGATTTCCAGGCACAGGGAAAAGCCGTGTTCAGAAGGAAATCCCTGTGGATATGTAGTCATAGAGTATGGGTTTGGGGACTGAAGAATGGATTAATATCATTTTTCTTTTTGTCTGCACTCCTTTCCACCACCTTTTTCGTTGTGTTTTGTTTCCATTGGTACCAAGGGTATACATGCTGTATATTTTCTGTGTCTGGCAAATTCTAGTGTTTTTGTAAGTACAGTTGAAATTTAAGTGCAAGAAATGCATCCAACAGTAGAATTTTGGGAAGAATTGATAATACCTTTTGCCCACTGAAATTAGGGGGGGTGGGATTTATGTAATGTGCAATAGCATCATTGTAAGCATTTAAACTTGAGTTTCTTGATTTAAGGCCTGCCAGAAACAGGACTTCTAGAACAGCAAAATGTCTGGAAGGTAAGAAAACATTTTATTAATCCATTCCTTATTTTCTTATATATTCTCCAAAATATTTGTATTGTATTTGTTAATTACGTCATATGCTAAATGCAGCATAGTATATGTAATATTATACTGTGTTCATAAACTTCAATGTAATTTCTACGTCTTAGACTGTGGTCCAAAGCCATTTTTGCTGGCTACAAACGGGGACTACGAAACCAGAGGGAACATACAGCTCTTCTGAAAATTGAAGGAGTCTATGCTCGGGATGAAACTGAATTCTATTTGGGCAAGAGATGTGCTTATGTATACAAAGCCAAAAAGTAAGTCCTTTTATTCTTTTTTGAGACTTGCTCAAAAACAGGATATAAGTTAAAATATTTAGTTATTTTGAGGAATAGTAGGCTTTTGCCAACATGTTCAACATAAAGTTATATTTCCTATTAGTGTAAATGTAAAACAAAAGCTTATAAATATTCTTGGATCTACAGTAGTATGATGAGTTAGTTGGTCAGTTAATAAACATTCAAGTGCCCACAATGTATTGACTGATCTTAAGCACAGGACATTAAAAGGGCAAAAGAGCACTTGTTCTCAAGAAACTTCAAGTCTAATGAAGAAAACTGCAAAGTGAAAGGGGGCCTTATGAAAGGCTCTGCACCCTAAGCAATATTTTTTTCTATTTGATCCTAGAAGTGATAGGGAACCCACTAGAATTTATTGGAAAGGTTTTTGATGTGGTCAGATGTGCATTTTTGGAAGATCACTCACTGATAGCTCAGTGAAGTCTAAGACTATTGCCTGCATAGTTTGATTAGGAAAGAGAAGGGGATGTATATACAAGAGATGTTAAGTTAGAATTGGTAGATTGGATTGAGAGATAGTTTGATAGATGGGGTTGAGAAAGAATGAATGAGAAATTGAAGGTGATTCTTAATTATATTTAAGAATCAGTAGCAGAAATATTTGAATCCAGGAAGCTGATGAGATTATCAAATGAAATAGTATAGAGCAAAGATTCTTAAAATGTGGGTCCTAACCTTATATGCTAGTAATATACCTAAATGTGGGGGGTCATGAAAAAAATTGTAATAGTAAAGATATTGAATATTATGCCTATATGTTTGTGTGTACACAGATACAAACACAGAATTGTTTTAAAATGAATTTCTTCATGATTATCAGTAGATGTTTGATTTTTATGCCTTTTATGCCTTGTATGATTTATATGCCCAGCGTCCTGTAAAATTTGTCAGATGACAAGGAGTTGTGAGTGGGAATGGTTTAAGAAGCTCTGGTATGGAGGAAGTGTGTAGGAAAAAAACCATGTGGGGCACTCATTTAGCAGTCATTACCTGACAGAAAATCCAGTAAATGAGGCTGATAGGCAGGAGAATCGAGAGTAATATAGTAAGTATTGGGTACTTAATAAATCTTTAGTGATTATGGGCATCAGAAGGCAATTGACAGAAGTTCATTAGATTTGGTGATTGAGGGCTCATTGGTAATTTTGAAGAGATTGGTTTCTGTTGAATGATATGAAATCTGGAGCCTTTTCTAAATCAGAAGATTAATGTACACAGACCCTTAAATCAGTGGAATTTTTAGCTAAGATGAGGTTTGTGTTTTAAAATAATTTGTCTTCTCTCCCCCCCCAATATTTTCCTCCCTGGAACTTTGAAAGTATATAGCATTTTTTATTGTTAGTCCTTTAGAATTGTCTTTGATCATTTGTTGCTGAGAATAGCCACATCTTTGACAGTTATTCATTGTAAAATATTTGTTACTTTGTACAGAGTTCTAATTCTGCTTATTTCTCAGTTCATTTATAAGTTTTTCTGAAATTGTTGCTAGAATAAATTATGAGTATGAGCCAGAGAGAAGGCTATGGATACTGAATGTGGATTGAAGCATAGTATTTTTACCTCCTGGATTTTTTTCTTTTCTTTTTGGTCTGATTTTTCTTTTGCAACATGACTAGTATGGAAATATATTTAAAATTCATCTATGTATGTAGCCTGTATCAGATTAATTGCTGTCTTGGGGAGAGTGAGGCAAAGAGGGAGAAAAATTAAGAACATAAAATTTAACCAAAATATCTTTACATGTATTTGGAAAGGAAAAAGATAATGTGCAATCTAAATTAGAAGGTTTAGAAATGTTTCCATTGGAATGATAGATAGCTTTAGAAATACAATGGTTTTCCTAAATTGTAGTTTAAGTTCATATCTTTGTATAAATTTGCTTTGAACTTTGAATGTTATTGTGATTTTATTGATTAGGATTCTGGGTCTTTTTTCTTTATCAGCAACACAGTGACTCCTGGTGGGAAACCCAACAGAACAAGAGTGATCTGGGGAAAAGTTACTCGGGCTCATGGAAACAGTGGAATGGTTCGAGCCAAGTTCAGAAGCAATCTTCCTGCCAAGGCCATTGGACACAGGATCCGAGTGGTAAGTAGATCAAATGAATATGGTATCCTTTATTGTCTGGCATCCCTTGTTGGGCAACTAGAAGATGTAGTCAATAAATTACTGGATCTGGAATTCAGGACGACTTGAGTTCAAATCCTATTGAATTGGGCATAGTAAACATCTGAATTTACCTTTTGGAAGTATTAAACCTAGTGGCTTTGAATTTTTTTGAATGAACTAAGGCAAGTTTCAAAGTTAAATGTTAGCAGTATTAGGACTGCATCCTAAAATTGCCCGTACTATGGATAGAAATATTATTGACTGTTAGAAATACATATGAACAAAGGTGGCCAGATACAATATTTGTACTTAATTGCCTGTTTATCTCAAATTTATCTTTTCTCACTCCTTAACCCTCAAGTGATGGGGGAATTTTACAGATTTTGTTTGAACTAATCAGTTTAGGATGATGGAATACCAGAAGGGAGCCTCACAGTTCAACATAAATGGGGAGGTTTTTCATTGGTGTGTTTTGGCTGCATCAGGACACAACAATTTGGAACATGTTTCTAAATCAGCATTTGAGCCTTAATTTTAGAGAGTGCAGTGTATAACAAACACAATTTTTGTAAAAAATGTTAAAAGACCAACAATTTGCCTCTTCCTTGGGCAATGATGCACACTTAAGAAATATAAGAATAAAATGGGATTTTTTTTAAAATTTAAATTCCCAGCATTGTTTTTACCTGCATTTGTTTACCTGCACTTCAGGAAAAGCTTCTACTTCTGTCTCTGGCAAGAAACAAAATATGCTTGAAACTCCTGGCTATAATTTAGGAAAACATAGAATAAGTATTTGGGCATATGAGGGAGATATGCTGTTCTTGCTAAGATCTCTGCTTCAAATCACTTGGTCTTTCTTTCTCTCCCTCCCCCCCCACCCCCATCAAGACCACTAAGTAATTTTTTGTTACTTTATAAGGCCTTGTTTGCCTACCAGAAAAAGTTGATTTGTTAGCCCCTATATGCTTTTTGTAAGATAAAATTAACTTGGATATTTATTACTTATATCTCTCTCTTTTTTATAAAGCTTTTCATTTGCAAAACATGCGCGGGTAATTTTTTCAACATTGACCCTTGCAAAGCTTTCTCTTACAAATTTTTCCTTCCTATCCTCCCCTAGATTACAGGAAGTCCAATACATGTTAATTATGTTAAAATATTTGACAAATCGAATATTTATATACATACTTATATAGTTATCTTGCTGTACAAGAAAAATTGGGTCTACAAGGGAAAAAATCTGAGAAGGGAAACATAATGCAAGCAAACATCAATAGAGAGCTTGAAAATGTTATGTTGTAGTCCACATTCAGATCCCTCTCTGGGTGTATATATATGGCTTCCTTCATCACTGAACAATTGGAACTGGTTAGAAACATGTCATTGTTGAAGAGAACCATGTCCTTCAAAATTGATCATCGTATAGTCTTGTTGCCATGAATTACTTCTCTTACCTATTTTTTTTTTCTTCCAGATGCTCTATCCCTCAAGAATCTAGACTATGAAAACTGATTAAATAAAATTACTTTTTTTTTGCAAATGTATACTTTGTTTTGAATGCCTTTTCCTCTTCAAGATGTTTGTTGGTGGTTTTTTTGAGCTTTTACATCACTTATGTATTTCATTTTATTACTGCCCCACCTCCAGAGAGCCATCCTTGTAAGTGTGAAAAAACTTTATAAAGCTAAACATAATTTCACAGCATTTAATTTGTACTGTTCTTTCCATTTATGTGGTAGTTGTGTTTATTTTCCTGGTTGTGCTTACTTCACTATGTGCCTGTCATATAGGCCTTCCTGGGTTTTTTTGAAACAGTCCCTTTCATTTCTTCTAGCATGATCATGTGCAAGGCTTTAGGATTTTTAAGGTGGATGTGGTGCTGCACATATCAGTTCCTGGAGAACCTGAGACTAACATACCTTGAGCTCAGGAGTTCAGAGCTGCAGTGGCTATGCCCTGGCAGAACCAAGTTCATCATCGGCCTAGAGAGCCACAGGGAAGGAGTAGCCGCCCCCTATGTTACTTAAGGAATTATTAACCATCCCTGTTAGGAAATAAGGAAGATCAGAGCTGTGCCCATCAGTGAGATTAGGGCCCTGCACATCAAGTCCTGGCAAAGTAGGAGCCCTTGGTTTTGGTTTTTTTAGAAATGGTAATTGTTAAATTATAATTTTCTCTCAGAGCCTGGTGATTTTTCTAAGAAGATATACTAAGTACAAAGAAATGAAATTTGAAAAAACCTTTACAATCTAGCCATTCTGCTTGTAGTTCCCCATTGTCACCCAAAGTTTAAAATGTTCTCACCTTCATTTTGCCAAAAATCTTGCTTCAAGGTTAAATTCGGTATACATGAGATCTCTCCTAAACCCCTTAGGACAGAGATGGGGAATGTCCAATCTGTGGTGTCTGTAGGGCCCATGAAATCATGGCTAAATACAACTTCCCACTGCTTGAATTGATAACAGTTGATAATTTTTTATATGGTCCATAAATGATGCTATAAGAATCCAAATGATCTTCTATCCCAAAGAGATAATAAAAGGGGAAAGACCCACATGTGCAAAAATGTAGCAGCTCTTTGTGGGGGCAAGGAATTGGAGTATGGAAAATGTTTCTTTAGAGGGTTAGATCTTAGCTGGAACTTGAAGTCAGGAAGAAGTGCCCACTAGATATGGGGGATGGTCAATGAAATTGCCTTTGGGAAATGGGAATATGGTAATATGGTGTATGAGGAACAAACAGCAAGGAGGTCAGGTTAAATGGAGTGATGAAAAAAAGTAGGTGTGGAAGGCAGAAGGTGTAAGGATACTGGACAAGGTTAGGAAGGTTTTTAAATACTAAAGATTTTATATTTGATTCTGGAGTTTATCACTGAGGGCTATGACATGGTCAAAATTGAACTTTAGGAAAATTGTTTTGACAACTGACTAAAGGATGGAATAGTGGGAGAGGAAAATGATTAGGAGACTAGCTTTTGGGCTACCACAATAACCCAGGTGTGAGAAGAGATTCCACTAGTACCAAATGGCAGTTTACCCTGCTTGTTAAAAATCTCAACTAAGTAATACCTTTCATTTATAATTGTGAAATAATTCCAGAGACTAAGGCATCTTGACTTAAACAGAATTATTGGAATGTTTGTATACCCTTGGAGTATTTAAATTAAAGGGTGACCAAATACATTGCACTGTCATCGGATTTGGTCACTATCCAGGTTTTAAAGATTTAAGGAAATCGAGCCTTTTTTTTAAAAAAGGGGGAACAGGGTAATTGGTCCTGGATAAAAAAATTTACCAATTGATTTCAGAGGACAATATCTTTACTGCATTAATTAAACTTGAAAAGATTTTTCATTCAAGTGAGACTAGGCCTCAGATCAAAGCCCTGTCATGATATTGCTATTCTAGAAAGAATGGAAAAGATGCTTTATAGGACATGCTTACTCTAAGGGAAGCCCCTTCCACTTTTGAACACTACTTGGCTTAGTGATTGGCACATAGTAAGCATTGTATAAATGTGATTATTATTTATCACAAGGTTTTCCTTGACATGAAACCTAAAATTTGTCTTAGCTTTTCTTTACTGGTGGTTTCTACTTCTGCCTTCTTAAGGCCAAATAATTCTTCCTCATGGTAATTCTTTTGATATTTTGATACAATGTTCCCACTCTGCCCCTCCTATTTTTTTCATTTGGTTGACCATCCCAAACTCTCTACTGATGTCTTTCCTAAAATATTGAACTCAACTGGAAACTACTCAAGATGTAGTCTGATCAGGACAGAATAGAGAATATCTTATGCCTTATTTTCAGAAGTTAACTTTAATGCAGTCCATTATGTTAGCTTTTTTTATCTATCACATTCCCTTGTTGAGTTTGTGATTCAGTAAAACTCCCATGAGCTTTCTTAGATTTTAAATTGTTGACTAAATGTGCCTACCCTATCAGTATCTGCAAAGCTGATTTTTTAAGAAGTTCAAGTGTAAAACTACCCTTATTGAATTTCATCTTATTAATTCCATCTTAATATGCTAGCTTGTTAATCTTTTTTTTTGGATTCATCATATCGTGTTACTTTTCCTAGCTTTCTATCATCTTGAAATTTGATAAGTATGCCATCCTCTATACAAGTAGTCTCTGGGACACTCCATTGGAGATTTTCTTGTCAAGTTAACTGAATTAAGCCATTCAACAATCTAAAGCTTATCTTAATGTTTTTTTTCCAATGGAATGTGTTAAGGGTAAGAAATTTTCATTTTTGTTTTTATGTCCCCCAGCTATGTCCCTGATACAAAACATCAATCCTCATCTCCCTTTCCACTGCAATCCATTGAAACCTTGTTAAAAATGTGAGCTAAGCAATGCCTTTCATTTTATAGTGCTTTTGAAACAATTCCACAGAGATAAAAGTATATAGCACTTACTATGTATGTGCTAAAGGCCAATAAGTAACTCAGTGGGTAGAAGGAGACCTGGAATCAGGAAGACCAGCTATGGGATCCTGGGCCGGTAACTTAACTACTGTTTGTCTTAATCCTCTGGAGAAGGAAATGGCATCTTTGCCAAAAAAAAAAAAAAAAAAAAAACAACAAAAAACCAACCCATGAATAGCAATGCTGTGCTATGGTTCACAGGGTTATGAAGAACTGAGCATGACCGAACAACATACCAAGCACTAGGCTAAGCGCTTTATGATATCTCACTTGATAAACCCTAGTGACTTCTTAGTATCTTTAGCATCAAACATAAAGTCCTGTTTAGTTTTTCAAGGTTTTCGAAATTTGGTATCATCCTTCCTAACATTAATTCTCCATGTACTCCATGGAACAACTATTCTACCTACTTGTTAATCATAAAACATACTTTTGCACTAATTGTCCCTCAAGCCAGGAATAACATTCATTCCTCACCTCTGTTTTTTGGAAGCTTTGGAGTCTCTTAAGGCTGAAATATCCTGGTCCTCTCATGTCACCTACTCCCACTCCTTTTCCAGTTACACCTTTATGTGTTATTTTTTTTTCCCATTAGAATGAAACCAGACTATCTTGCTTGCCTGTATTTGTATCTTAATGCTTTATATCAGGGGGATCAAACTCAAAAATGGGATTCCTGGGACAGCTAGGTGATGTAATAGAGCACTGATCCTAGACTTAGGAGGAATCCAGCCTCAAACACTTATTAGGTGCACTAACTGCAAATTACTTAACCCTAATAGCCCCCAAATAAAAATGGATTCTTGAAGCCATCCCTTGAAATAAAATTAGCATTATCTACATTGTATTTTTATTTTGTTAAGCATTTCCCCAATATTTTTATCTAGTACTGTCTTTCTATATCTGTCTGCCTATCTATCCATTTTGAATGAGGACTTTCCGGTTACCACCTCCTCAGCTGCTAGTGCCTTTTTGTTCAAGATTATCTATATGTTAAAAACATTTTCTATATATCTACATGAATGTCTTGTATGTATGTTATGTATAAATTATAGTAGAATTTAAATTATTTGAGTGGAAAAGAATGTTTTCCTTTTGTCTTTATATTACCATACTGTCCAGATAGGTTTTTGGGGCATTCAGTTTCCCAGCAGTAAGTACTAAAAACACAATGTATTAGCTGCTGGGAACTACAGGCATATTTATCATCTGCAGTATTTTTGTACAAGATGGACAGCTTTGTGCTTTCATTCAAATTCAAAATCCTTTCCTCAATGATTGTGATTTTCTTCAGGATGTTTTCTCAGGTTTATAAATATATAATAGAAATACACAATTATATAGTACACATATAACACAGAAATGTATTTTTTCTTCTTTTAGGAAACAAAATATGTTCTCATAAAAAGGGCATGCTATCCTTACAGATGAATAACAACAAATTAAAATTTTTTAATTCAGCATAACAAATCAATACATTAACCAAGTCTGAACACTTTTTCAGATTTCTAAACCTATGGCCCTCCATCTCTGTTAAAAAAAAAAAGAGAGAGAGAGAGAAGTGCAATCTCATAGCTTTTCTTTGCGGCCAAGCTTGGTAATTATTACAAAATATTCAGTTTGAATTTCTATTTAATAATCATTTTCAAGTGACATCATTTGTCAAGTGCAGATGTGACAAAATAAAAGCCAATCTTTGCTCTCGACGAGCTTACATTCAATTGGGGAGATAATGAAATGGAATTTGGGAGTTCTTTCAAGTACATAGGCCCATCAACAAAGTTGCCCATCTTGTACAGTAGCTTTGTCCAGGTTCTCTCTCCCAAAAGACTGACATATGGGGGTCAGGAGGAGGTGGGGAGAGGAATTCCCGACATGCTGCAAGCCTTTCTCGTTTTCTCTCAGCGTAGTAAGGACAGCAATGGAACTCTACGCCGGTTCGCCACTAGCAGGTGACATAAACGCAGGTAACTCTTGCGCTAGACACAAACCCAACTCGTCTTCTCTCAGACATTGTTAAATCCTGATCTTTGATAGTGCTTTGCATCTAGTGCCTCTCCAAAGTCTTCTGCGTGATCTTCAACCCTTCCTAGGCCATGGTGTCTCGCTTCCTACTGCTACAGAGCACGGATAAACACGTACAACATGGCTATTCTAAAAATTAATGTTTTATTCGTACAATTCGAGAAGGAATTCCTACAATACAATTCCAGGGAACCTAGGGTACTAACAGAGTCGTCTTCAGAGCCTCCGACTCCGAGCCAATCAGATACCGCCTTCTCCTGAGGTGGTGGCATCACGGTGTACACGTAGATGTACGCGATGCGGTAGCATCACGCACACCATGGTAACGACGCTCGGCAGCACTTAAAGATGGCAGTCGAAGGAGGCGGAGGCTCGGGCGGCTGGCGTCCAAGCGGACCTCCGTGGACGGTGCTGCTCTTCCTAACCGGTCTTCGGCCGAGCATCACCACCTCGTCGTCCATCTCCTGGAGCGGCGGCTCCCATTGCCATCACCGCGTGCCGTCCGCTGATGAGGTAGGGGGTGCGGGCGCCCGGCCGAGGTGGGGGGAGTGAGCTCGGCAGCAAAGCTCCCGGCGGGGTCGGAGCTGGGTCGGAGCGAGAGCGGAACCGCGGCCGCCGGGCCAGATGTGAGGATTCGCTTCCTCTCGGAGGCTCCAGGGTATTGGGCATGGTAATTCACATTCATTCGCTCTGTCAGGTTTATACAGATCTTTCCTCCAAACTACCCAGTGAGAGAGCCGGCGTCCTTGCGGGGCAGCTCCGGGGGAGGGCAGGCATCGGCTCATTTTATTTGCTGAAGAAATGAAGCGTTTGATTTCCAAAAGAATGAAAGGAAGAATGAATGGGTCAAAAAGAAAAGAAGGATTGAAGAAAGAATCAAAAGAATGAAAGGACGGAAGAAGAAAGAAAAAAGGAAATGGGGAAAAAACAAACAAACAAACAAAAACCTCCGCATGACATTTTGTCTATGCTGCAAGTTTAAATAACAGGGTCAGAATTCCAATCGATCATCTATTAGGCGCCGGCTTTGTGCCAAGGCACGGTACTGGTTACTGAGGTGATACAAATGCAGAGAATGAAACAATATGTTTGTTTGCCAGAAGGTTACATTCTAATGAGAGGCGAGACGTGCAAGGGTATCCAAATACGGGCATGGATATAAAGTTAATAATATATCCACAAAATTAACATATGGCAGTAAAAGACCCATTGCCTGCTAGGTGGTGCAGTGTATTAGAGCTCTGGATTTAAGAGTCCGGAAGATGTGGGTCCAAGTGCAAACTCCAACACTTAGTAACTGTGACTGTCTGCAAGTTACTCCCCCCGCCTCTCTTTTTCCTCCTTTGTAAAACAGATAATAACAGCACCTACTTCCTTAGGATTGTTGTGAGGATAAAAGAAATAACATTTGAATATTTTGAGAGGGAGAAAGCTAGCTGTTCGGGGTCAGGAGGACTGTATCAGGAAATGTTCCATGCTGAATATGATAGCTGAGCTTCGTGAAGAAAAAAGCTGAGTAGGAGGGAGTGCATTCCAGGTTTGAATTGAATTGCTAATTAATTTATGAAATTTTGAAATGGGACAGGCATGATCCTAGTCTCCTTGTCTTAATCAAGACCAGGCTGGCAAGGGGAAGTGAGGAAGTCACACTTTTTAAAGGGACTGAGGATGTGTGGGGAAAAGAGCACAGAGTGCAAAGTAGGAGGGGATACTGAGGCAAAGTGCTGGGGACTGTTTTTGACATGGTTGGAGGCAGGCCGTGTGGTAAAGAGAATAGTGAGCCAGAAAGTCACTTAAGTAACCTTGAATTGGATTGGTGTTAGGAGCACTCAAGGAACATGGTCCCTTAGGAGATGATAAGTGGGGATGTGAGGATAAGGCCAAGAGAACAGGATTTTGAGATCTCCTTTTTAGAGACTTTGATGGGGGACACACTCATATCCTTGCCATTTTGGGGTTAGTTCATTAACATATCCCAGTCATCTCAAAGTTGTCAGTAAAATAAAAAAAAAGGTGTCGGGTCCATTTGGTATTCTGCTGGTATTCTTGCTGGTGTTTGGAACTTATCTGAGAAAGTCAGTTTCAAGAGGCTCTAACCACAAGGCTTATACAGCTTTCCCTGATTTGGCACATATTTTTAGGACATGGTTTTTGGTTAATATGATACAATTTACAAGCATGACTGCTGGGTTTCCCTTTGCAGTCTTTCTTCCTGATATTTATACTACCTATACATTTACTTACTATTCTGATTAGACAGCAATAGGATCCTTGGAGAGCAGGGTCAAGAAAACCAGTTTTAACACAGGAATGGCCAGTGTCTTCACTGGGAGATAAAAAAGCCTGTTTGGCAGGATTTTTTCCTCTTACAAGTGCTAGGGAGCCTTAAAATATGCACTATGTGTCAACCTCTGTATTAGTTGCTAGAGAAGCAAAGACAAAACAAAAAAGTCTGTCCTCAAGGTGTTTATAGGGGCTTAATAAAGGTTTATTGATTAATGATTGAATAAGGGAGTCAGTATGTGCATATAAAATACAGAATATATATAGTCTATAAGGCAGTTTGGAGAGCAAGAATGCCATTTTTGGGGATATATATCTATGGAAATAGCCATATATGTGATTGATTCTTGAAGATTAAGGGATTTTAGAAGTAGAAGTGAAGAGGGAGTACATTCCAGGCATAGGGGACAGACAGCACGAAGGCTTTAAATGAGAAAACAGCAAGATGATCAATTTGATTAGATTGACCATAGAGTGGGATAAAGAAGTAGTTTGCAATGAGCTTGGAAAGGTAGGATGAGGCCAAGTTATGAAGGACTTTAAATGCAAACAGGAGTTTATATTTTATCCTAAGTGCTGAAGAGAGCTATAGAAATTTGTTGAATAGAGAAATAACAAGGGAAGACCTGTGCATTGAGAAAATCACTTTGGCAACTGTGGAGGATTGATTATAGTAGAGAGACACTTGTGGCAGAGAAACCAATTAGGCCATTGTAGTAGTAAAAGTGAGATGATGAGAGCCAGCACCAGAAGACAGTTTTACCCAAGAGAGAATTCCACCTAGATATTTTCAATCTTAATTTGTCTGGGCTAAATTTAGAAGATTAGCCTGGAGTGTTGTCCTAGTAAGGATCTTCTACTAGAATGATGAATCAAATCAACAAATAGAATAAATATTGTCATTCATTTAAAATAAAGCATTTATTAAGCTCTTATTATTAGGTTTAGGAAATACAAAGACATAAATCAAATATTACCTATCAAGGATTTTTTATTCTACTGTATATATAACTATATATAGTTATACTATATATATGTAGGAAATACAAAGACAGAATTCAAATATTCCTTATCAAAGATTTTATATTCTACTATATATAGTTATACTATATACTATACTGTATATAGATTGATAACTAAAATCTGAATTAATTTATTAAGTGTTTATTTTGAACCTAGCTCTGCTTTTAGCTCTGGAGATACAAAGAGAAAAGGTAGCCCTTGGTCTAATGAGAGAGACTACTTTTCGGGACGTTTTTGAGTGGTAAGTCTTATAAAGGCTTCATGGTCTATAGGGTATGGAGGTATCTTCTTTAAGGTCATTTCCATTGATGAAGCTATAATCATTTCTGAACCACTTTTTTTAAGGCTAGGAAACATCTGCCCATGCTTCTTGACTTTAAGGAAGGGGCTAATGAATAGATAAGAATAAAAACATTTGAAAGAAACTATGGTGTGCTGCTATAGTCTCTAGTAATGTCTGTCAGAATTTGGCTTCTTTAGTCTGGAGAAACTATCCACCAGAGGTCTTTGTGGCACCTTGCCTTGAAACCCACATGATCTGGTATCCATGCAGTAACAGAGAAATTCCAGCCAAGATGCAAAATCACTGACCTTACGCCACCACAAAAGCAGTTACTTTCAATGTCACAGGAGCTATTTTTAAAAAGGTGCAGAATTTTTGGTGCTATTTGACTGATATAATTTTTTTCTTCATTATTACAGCTTTTAGAGCCCCTTAAGGCTTTTGACTGTGAAGGATAGTCTACTTTATTATCTTCTATTTTAAGTACCTAAAAAGAATTAAGAAATAAAATAGTTTTTGTCTTAGGATTTCTTCTCTCTACTATCATTTGGTGTTCTCATCAGCTTCTGTGGATTAAATTACCATCTTTATGCTGATGATTCTTAAATTCTGCCCCCAAATCTGTACTGTCCTCCAATCTCATATCTTCAGCTATCTTTCAGACATTGAATTGGATATCCAGGAAACATCTTACAAAAAAGAACTCACTTTCCCCTCTAAACTCACCTCCCTCTTATTTTCCTCATTACTGTAGAGGGTAATACCATCTTCCTAGTTCCTTAGGCTCATTATCTAGGAATTATCCTTGATTCCCCTCTTCCCTCTCTTCTTTCCCCCATGTCTAATCTGTTGCCTGGGCCTCTCCATTTCACATACCTCTTTCTCTCCTCTGACATTACCACCACCCTGGTGTAGGTCCTTACCATCTCATACCTGGATTTATTGTATTAGCTGACAAATGGGTCTGTCTGCTTCAAATCCCTCCCCACTCCAATACATTCTGCATTCAGCAGATTTTCCTAAGTGTTGTTCCATTTGGTCCATCCTTGACAATCCTCATCTTTTATTCTGGCCCTCTCAATTTAGTAAACTAAAGTGACTTCCTATTGCCTATAGACATTTAAAGCCCTTTATCACCTAGCTCCCTTCTATCTTTCCAGTCTTCTTTACACTTTTCTCCCAGACAGGCACTCTGATCCAGAAACACTGGTCTCCTGGCTGACGTACAAATAAGACACTCCAATTTTGGCTTTGAAAATTTTCTCTGGCTGTCCCTCATGTCTGGAATGCTCTCCCTCCTCAGCTTGGCCTACTGTCTAACCTAGCTTCCTTTTAAGTACCACTTAAAATCTTTTTAATTTTTTTTACAGGAAACTTTTCTCAACCCCTTTTAATCCCAATTTTCATTATTTTTAGTGTCTGTTAATTTTCTCATATATCCTCTATAATAGTGTACTTTATACATTTTTATTGCATATTGTATTCCTTGGGAGCAGAGATTATCTTTTGCTTCTTTTCATTTCTCCAGCTCTGAGGAACATAATAGGTATTTAATAAGTGTTTATTAAATTTGAAAAGTTTGAAAGTTTGAAAGAAAGGGGAGGCTTGAACTTTCTGGGATCTGTTACCAAGTGCGGCTTAAATTAGCTGAATTAGAATTTTTTTGGATCAAGATATGAAACCAGATGGGAGTAAAATAATTTTCTCAGACTTGTTGCTGTTTTTTCAGTCATTTCAGTTGTGTCTGAAAACCCATTTAGGGTTTTCTTGGCAGAGATCCTGGAGAAGTTTGCCATTTTTTCTCTAACTCATTTACATATAAGAAAACTGAGGACAAGGAAAGTTAACTGTCTTGCCAAAGGTCCACAGGTAGAAGTACTAAGTAGGTCGATTGTTACTGCTATTTTGAGGACATACTTACTAATTCCTATGGAACTTTTTCAAATTTATATCACCAGCCTCACTGAGGATAAAAGAACTTTAGCAAGGTACATATTGGTACTTGGGAGGTTACTTCTTATTTTGAATGTGACCTTTGTTCTATCAAATTGTATAATAATTTAAGTTGTAGCACTTATCCAGCTATCCTGTAGAGCTTACTCTGTTTTTCCTTTTATCCCCTTTGTTTCCAGGTCATATACAAGGTTCATCTTAAAACAAATCATGTTCTGAAGAGGGATGTTGATCAGCATTTAAGAATTAAGATTGTTTATGATAAAAGTGTTGAAGAGTAAGTACAATGTTATTTCATGGTGTTTTAATAAGAATCTAAACATTACCCCAGAGTGGGTAAAAATATGCATAGAAGACCAGTTATAATGAATTGAGTGGGAAAAGCATCTTCCAGACGGGACCAGGCATCAAATCATCCATCATTAAAAGGAATAGCTAAATTGTATCATTGAAGTCTAAAATCATAAATTATATAGCTAGAGTGAGCATGAATTTGTTGACTAAATCCCACAACAGTCAACCTACAGAATATCTTTTGAATTACATAGTATTACATAGTTTAAAATGAAAGACACTACTTATACATTGGGGAATAAACTTGTAAGATTCTTTACTCTAGTTAAAAAGAAAAGAAAAATATAGGGGCAGCTAGATGGTGAAGTGGATAGAGCATCAGCCCTGAAGTCAGGAGGACCTGAGTTCAAATGTGACCTCAGACACTTAACACGTCCTAGCTGTGTGACCCTGGGCAAGTCACTTAACTCAAATTCCCTTATTTCTCTCTTCTCTCTCATATATATATATGTAGATTGAAGGAGGAGCCAGATAAATTCAAAATATATACACAGTTTGTTGTCTGTGGAAATTAGGGCTGTTTTGAGTCTATCCCTAGGTTTTTGTGATTAAAAAATAGGAAAACAGGAAGGAAAAGAACTGGGTTAATTCTTTGCTTGCTTTGTGTTGGGCACATACATACTAACAAATGGGGATAAGAGAAAAGGGTTGATAACTAGGTCCTTAGGGACAAGGGTAGGGAATGGTTTTGAAGTCTGGAAGCAAGAAATTGGATCATAAGGAGAATAAGGTCTGGCTTAGTCCCCTCCACAAAACGAAGGCTTTAGGAAGATCTCACTAATAAGAAAAAAGGGTAAGCATCAAGCACCAAAGAGGGTTGTTACAGATTTAGAAGGCTTCATAGGCAGGGTAATTGGATGTTCCAAGGTGAGTAAACCCCAAGCACTGTCATGTTGTTATATATTCCTTTTTTGCTGATATAAGATATGAACTGAATGAGATAGACCATTAGAGACCCAAAGAATGTTTTTTTTTAATTAAAAGTTTTTAGTGTTTTGAGGTTTTTTGTGTCACTTTTGTGTTTTTATAACAAAGAATAAAGAGCAAAAACCAGTTTTAACAAAACAAATTATATTTCATTCAGCATTCTATACCCATAGTTCCCCATTTTTATGAAGAAGGAAGGGGGCAGGAAGCCTTCTTATAATGTTCTTTAAGGCCAAGTTTATACATAATTCACAGCATTCACTTTGATTTTTTTTTTTTTTTTCCATTTATTTGGTTGTAGTTAGCTTGTATGTTGTTTTCTTGGTTCTGTTTATTTCATTTTGTATCGGTTCACAAAGGCTTATGTTCTTCATGTTCATTGGTTGTTATTGATTCATTACATTTATGTGGCAGCATTTGTTTATACATTGCTCAGTGAGTCCAGTGAAAAATGAAATGACTGAGGAAAACAAAGGTTTAATATTCTGAGCATATCATTTTATTAAGCAATGCATGCTAATTGCCTAACAAAGCAAGTCTTTCCTCAGCTTAGGGATAGACCCCAAATACTGGGGGAGCTAGACTTTTATACATAAATACAATCGGTTAATCCCATTCAGTAAAAAGAAAACAATAGTGGGGTAATCTGATTTTTATTTGGATGAAGGATTAGGGACTTTCTAAATTGGGAGGGGGAGAGCAAATAGATGAAATTCTCTAAATTCAGAAAATGAGGTGTTCAACTCTTCCCCATATATCTATAAAGAATTAAAGGAACAAGGAAACAATAGCTGATTGACCAGTATGGGATCTTATCTGTCAGACAAGACCTATGTATTGCTTCAGATATATAATCATGAGAAAACAACTTGCATTAACTTTTGGATCTCACTGAGCTTCTGGTCAGTAAAACCTAGGTCCTTGGTTAAGGGTCTCAAAGGAGCAGAGAAAGGTGGTTGAGTTTCCCAGCCATGCAGAGCTAGGTTTAAAAAAATGAAATAAAGTTTTCTCCCAGTTCCCTCAGTTGAATAACATTTTCACCCAAAACAGAAATTGGACTAGATTCATATTTGAATTGAAACTAAGCTAACTCCAAAATTGATTCACAAAAACCATATTCAGTATGGTTCACTCAATTCCCATAATGAATCACTTGCTGTTCTTATCCCCTCAATTTCTTCACCAATCAACAGCCATCTACTTTGTGTCCCCTACCTTTTTATGGAAACTACAGTAATTACTGCCATAAAATTTGGGGTGGGGTGGGGTTTGTTTGGATCTTTTATTTTAATCATTGATTTCCTGAGCTTGTATGCCTAACAATGAAATCTCTGAACATTCTCTTCTTGAACTTTGTGCTTTAGTCAACATGGTCTTCTTACTATCTTGAACATGATAATCCATTTCTGAGCCTTTGTATTAGCCATTTCCCTAATGCCTGGGATATACTTTCCCCTACCTCTTTGTCTTAGAATTCCTAGTTTCCTAGTTCAAGTGCTTATGAAGCCTTTCTTGATTCTCCCAGGTGGCCAGTATGATCTCTTCCAAAATTTCCTTGTATTTGTATTGTCTATTCCTATACATGTACATGCTACTTGTATGGAGAACTTTAACTTTTTTTCCTTTGTACCCCTAATAATTAGCCTAATGGTCAGTACAGAGTAGGTGATAAGTAAATGCTTGTGGATTAAGTGATTGATTTCAAATTGCTTTCCAAAATGATTAGACAAATTCAGAGCTCCACCAATAGCTCATCAATGGGTCTGTGTGTCTAAAACCCCTTCAATTTTGACTACTACTTTTTTTTCTTCTCTGCAAATTTCCAACATGGGATTTTTTTATATTTTTATGTCATTTTTTTCAGGTTGCTTTATGAGAAAAGGCACCTAGTAAAGGTAGGTAATTTATGTTGCCCTTTCTATAGAACTGATCAAAAGGTATTGGTAGAATATGGAGAAACTTCAGAGCTTCACCTGACATCTCAATAACAAGGATATTTTAAAAGGGTTATATCTCATTAAGGAGAATTAGGATATTATTAGACTTGTTTGTTTAAAGCCTTGGCTATCTCTTTATCCTGAACTAGGATTACTGTACTGAGCTGCTGAAGACCTGAAATGTTATCACTTTCCAGAAGGATTCTTGAAAGCTTAGACTCTTTGCAGACTATATAGAATATATTGTAGTATTTATATGACAAGTTGAGAGCTGAATCTGAACTTGTCAACAAAACAAACTGAACTTGTTATCAAATAGACAAATATAAAAATTATCCCAGTAAAAAAAAGATTTCTTTGCAGTCATGCAAGTCACCATTTCATAACTTACCAGAGAAACTAAGAGATGAATCCAGAAATGGATACTTCCCTCCACTCAGAGAATTTTGTTTCTTTATCTATAAAATGGGGATAATAGTATCTGCTTTATCTACTTCAGATGGTTGTTTTGAGGCTCAAAAGAGATATGAAATTACTTTTCTAATTTATAATGTGCCTTACAAACATAAGATACTGTTAATTGTTGTTAATAATAAATCTTTTACTTATAATCTATTAACTTTTTCATGAATTCTTATACTTTATAATTTCCTCTGTTTATTGGCACATTCTGTTCCCTTTTAAATAATGGGAACAGGGGGTGCCCATACTGAAGGGTGGAAAGGAATTCTGCCAAGATCTGTTTAAAGGATACCATTACAATAATAATCATAATAGACATTTAAGTAATGCTTTAAGGTTGGCAGAGCATTTTCCAGATCACTCACAAAATCCCTATGAGGTCAATTCTTATAAAGGGTATCATGGGCCCTGTTTTAGGGATGAGGACACTGCTGTTGAGAAGTTCATTGATTCCACAGGATCCCACATAGTTGCTTATAACTCTTAAAGAAAGGCACAGTTTTCTCAACAAGTCTGGTATTTTTCTTATTACTTGCTATAAGATATTTTATGATATGAACTGTCCTGAGAAGTCTCAGGGGAAGCAGTCTTTGCAGGTTTCTAACTCTTCCTTTTGTTTTTAGGAAATATAGCAGCATTCTCATTTGAGACCAAGAATTTATTTATTTTTTAAATTTTAAAGCTTTTTTTTTTTAATTTTAAAGCTTTTTATTTGCAAAACATATGCATGGGTTCCTATTGTTCAGCGATGAAGAAAGTCATACATCCAAAGAGAGGCCTGTGGGAACTGAGTGTGAACCACTACATAGCATTTTATTGCTTTCTGTGAATGTTTGCTTGCATTTTGTTTTCCTTCTTAGGTTTTTTTTTTTTTCCCTCTCTTTCTAGATCTGATTTTTCTTGTGATTTTTCTTGATTTTCTTTACTTCAACATATAATCTTAAAAGGTGATGAGTTTCTTTGTATGGGACTTTTTATTGTATTTTTCTGTTTAATGATAAAGACATAGCCATGATATCACATGAATTTCCACTTACAGTCCCTGACTAAAATATACAAACTTAAGGCTTATACTTTTTGCTTCTGTGGTTAAAATAAAGGGGCAGGGGGAAGAAAGCATAAACATAGTATATCTTCAGATGATATGACCAGATTTCAAGTTCAAATGGAAAGCAAGGAAAATACCTAGGGGACTTTTCTTCTGTTCCTTCACTCTTCACTTTCTTAGCTTCCTATATTTTCAGAAGTAGATAGTTTCTTTTTACAGTCATTCATGCTAAGTTTCACTTTAAATTTTATGTGCTTTGTTTTTTACTAGAACTCTAAAGGTTTTTTGCTTTTTGTTTTTAATTTAGAATAAACTTTTCCCACAAGCTATTTCATATTTGGAGAAGACATTCCAAGTTCGTAGACCTACTGGCCCTATCTTGCTTAGCAGGTATGTTGTATAAACACTGGCTATTTGATAAAATGAGTTATTTGTTTTGTTTTGTTTTTCCCTTTTTTTTTTTTTTAAATAGACTCAGAGAGAGACAGAGAGAGAGAGACTTAGTTTATCATACCCAGGCTGAAAGTGTAGCAGGCACTCATAAGCCTGATCCTATTGCTGACTGGCACAGAATTTGACTTGCTTAATTTCCAGCCTGGGCCCCTTTGCCTCTCCAAGGGCCTGGTATCTCTTGGCTCCTAGGGACTCCATTTGGATACCTTGTTCCAAACTCAAGCACACCACTAGCTTCAACCTCTCCAGTGGCAAGGATTATGGTTGTGTGGGTCACCACACCTAGCTAATGGTGAAACCTTTAAGGCATCTTGATCATAGTGTTTGTACCAGTGTTTTCTTTGCCTTCAGTATAATCTTCATCATCTATAATTTCCTTACACTGGCTACCATTTTCTTGAATCCTTTTCCCCTCTTGCTATTCTGGTTTTCTTTCTCTTCTTTATTTAGATGACTCATTTCAGTGCTCACTGGGATTCATATTCCTAATATATTCTTATCCCTGGTGATAGAGCTCCACAGCTGAAGAGCCTTCATTGGTTTCCCCATTGCCAATAGCATAAAATTTAAATTTCTTAACATGTTTTTTTCAGATCTTCTATGATTCTGTACCTTGTCCATCCTTCTACCTTTCTGTATAATTATAATGCATGTAAACTCCTTTAGGGACATGAACCATATCTTTTTTTTTTTTTTTTTTTTTTACATTTTCTAGGGGTGTTTTGTAATTTAGTTCAATTTAAAATTTTATTAAAGTTTTGTTACATTTAAGTAGGGCAGCGGGGTAGCACAGTGGATAGGATCCTGGGCTTGGAATCAGGAAAATTCATCCTCATGAGTTCAAAGCCAGCCTCAAACACTTTCTAGCTGTGTTAACATGGGTAAATCATGGGTAAATCACTTCACCCCTCTGCCTCAGTTTCCTCATCTGTAAAATGGGCCAGATAACGAAATGGAAAAGCACTCTAGTGTCTCTGCCAAAAAAAAACCCAAAAGGGATTCACAGAGAGTTTACATGACTGAAAAACAACTGAACTAAACATTTAAGTAATATTTACATGTAGCAAGTATTTAATAAAAAGTTAATGAATACAGCAAACTTACTCTTTGTGCTAACACTTCATTCATATCTCTTCTCTACATACTATTTGCCTTTAATTTCTCTAGGCCCAGGCCAAATACCATCTCTTCCATGAAGTTTTTCATAAGTCTCTTTGCTTCCCTTTCCAGCAAACCAATATGTTTCCTAATTTGCAAACTCTAGTTTGTAAAACATTGCAGTTCTCATTCAATAGAATAAATCAATTCAGTCCATGGTGATACAGAGTAATGAATCTGTTTGTATAGACTTGTGATTATATCTTCCTATTTTATGATGTAGATATAATTTCCATCCCATTGGTATCGTGAGGAAATAAGTCTCAGTAATAAGAGAGGATGATTTGGCTTAAATGCTATGGCTAAACATAGTCCCTTTGTGCTGACCTATAAAAAAGAGTCTTCAATTTCAGACTTTCTTTTTTTCTCTATTTTTGGAGGACAGATCAGAGAGTAGTGGAGCTAACATTGGACCTGGCTCTAAGCCCTGAGTTTCAGAAGATCTCCCACCAGATTTATGTTAGTGTTTGCCTGGAGGCAAAATGTGGTAGTTGCACATACTCCCACTAGGCATGGGAGAACAGATCATGGAACTCAAGTTCTTGGCCCTAGCCTTTGAGAGGAAATGATTTAACCTTCTAGCCCAAGTTAGGCAGTATATTCTGGGTCAGGTTAAAGAAGAAAATGGTTCTTGGGTTTCATAGTTCTTAAATCCAGCCCTCTAGCAAGAGAGAAGAATTTCCTGGACAGTAGCACCAACCTCAAAGTATCTCTCTAGGAACCCCAGTTTTAAAAGTTTGAGAATCCAGCTTTCTGGAGAATTAGGGGAGTTCTTCAATTTGGAGCTATGCTCAAAAAGTTATCAAACTGTGCATACCCTTTGACCCAGCATCATTTCTATTGGGCTTATATCCCAAAGAAATCATAAAGGAAGGAAAAGGCCCCACATGTGCAAGAATGTTTGTGGCAGCCCTTTTTGTAGTGGCTAGAAACTGGAAATTGAATAGATGCCCTTCAATTGGAGAATGGCTGAATAAATTATGGTATATGAATATTATGGAATATTATTGTTCTGTAAGAAATGACCAGCAAGATGATTTCAGAGAGACCTGGAGAGACTTACATGAACTGATGCTGAGTGAAATCAGCAGAACCAGAAGAACATTATACACAGCAACAACAGTACTATATGACGATTAATTCTGATGGACATGGCTCTCTTCAACAATGAAATGTTTCAAACCACCTCCAATTGTTCACTGAAGAAAGCCATATACACCCAGAGAGAGGGATGCGAAATGTGGACCACAACATAACATTCTCATACTCCTTGATTGATGTTTGCTTACATTGTGTTTCCTTTATCTGATATATCGTTTGTGTAGATAAGATTTTTCTTGCACAACAATGATAAGTTTGGAAATATGTATACATATATTCGATTTGCCAATATTTTAACATAATTAACATGTAGTGGATATCCTGCCATCTAGGGGAGGGGTGGGGAAGTTGGGGGGAAAATTTGTAATGGAAAGCTATGTAAGGGTTATTGTTGAAGAATTACCCACACATATGTTATGTAAATAAAATAAAATTAAAAAAAAAAAAAAAGAGAATTAGGGGAGTTCTTGAGCAACACCAACTTCTCGGAACAGAAGATTGTACACTGATGTTGGATGAACAAGGAAATTTTAGTGACCACAGGAGGGAGCAAATGACTTGGACGTTGCCTTATACTATTGCTGTCAGTTATTATGCAAATTTGAGGAGAATATCAGCAGTCTAGCAAAACCAAGGGCATTTGTTTTTTGAATAGGTCAGACTCCAAGTGTGGTATGGCAAGATTGTATAGTTCTCTGGGACAAAATGAGAATCTCATAATACTGAGGATTACCCTACTCTTGGAATTCCAATTATTTTCATTTTCTGGAGGGGTACAAATCACAGGGTGGTATGATTCTGGAGGAAAGTGGGATTCACCAGAGATGTAGAAGAATTAGATTAATTTTTTTTGTGTGTGAGTTCTTTATGGGTTTTGTGTTATTTTTTTTTTTTGTATTTTATATGGAAAGGAATAAAACCTTTCCTGCACCAATTATGTGAATATATTATCTTAATGCTTGTATAAGACTTGGGGACTTCTTTACCTACATTTGTGGGACATCAACATGAGGCATGAATTCCATTTGGGCTATATATTGAGATTTCTCAGAGGCAACTCTGGGTAAGGTCAATATAAGCTAAAGAGAAAGCTATTTGGGAGACAACTTCTAAGACTGAACCCATTCTACCTATATACATGCAGAATTTCAGGTGTTGGGCTACAGGTTTCACTTTTATGAGTTTCAGAGAATGAATACAGTAGAGTCATCCCCGTCCCTTAGAAAAGGTCTTTGTTGTAGATCCCAGGAAAAAGTAAAATTTGGCACTACTATTGTGATGGCATATATAATAAATCTCCAAATTAGTAATTCAAGAGGAAAGAATACCTATGATATTGGTCTTTTTTCTTTTCATTCTTTCTTTTTTTTTCTTATTATTGGCTATGTGAATTAGACCTCAGATATTTTAAATGGTGAATTTACTTGTAACAATAATTACCATATTTCTTACTAAAATAATGAGTAGTAACACAGTAGAGTAGCTACTTGTTTTTCCAATGTTTTTAACTGTTCTGACTTTTTTTAACTGTTTTCTTTCCCCTTATGATAACTTCTGTACAAATGAACTGAAGACAATGTGCAACAAATCAGTATATAAGAAAGAGAAACGACCCCCATAGATACTGTAAAGATTCTTGTGCTGAATATACTAAGTGTGGTCCTATCCGAGTGCCTGAGGAACATCTTCAGGTAGTTTCATTTTACACTTAATTGGGTAATGTTTTCATAGATTTTTAAACACAGAAAAAACTTTATCCTTTTTTTGAGCCTTAAACTTATTTTTTTATCTGAACCTATGATTTCACTGGGGTATGGAGGTTATTGTGTGAAAACTCTTTATGTCATTCATGATCTATAAACATTTTCAATTTAGCATCTTAGAAAGTTGTTTTGGCTCTGGGAGGTTATGTGATTTGCCCAGCCTCAGATAGCCAAGATGTGACAAGTGGAACTTGAATCCTATGGCTCAACTTAGAACTACCTCTCATAATTTTTTGAAAAGTATAATTGAAATAACCAATATTGGCTTCTTATCAGTTTTCCAGTGATAATGGAATTAGGTGGAATTTTTTTACTCTTTGCCAATTATTTTTCCTTCTGATAAAACCTTAAACTCCATTACAATACATATTTCAGATAATGTTACATTTGGATATTAAGGTAAACTAAGGGGAGACAAGGTTCTGGCCATGATCAATTTTTTAATTAGGCTAGCAGTAACCAATAGATTGTATCAATGGCCTGTCTCAATGACCAGAAACCATGAAATAGAGCTTACTAGCCTTTATATAGTTTTGTGAAGTATAAGAGAAAGAACAGAATTGAGACATAAAGAAATATAGTCACAGTTATTTAAACAAGTGACTTAAGCAAAACAAACCCAATAGAGAATTTAGGGTCATAATAGATGAGCAACTGAAAGAGGCTGGATGAATTTCAAGTCCTTTCCAACTCAGATTATATGATACAATAAAATGTGAACCTTGAGAATAGCATGTCATAGAAGAGTTGTATCATGTTTTTATTTTGTATATTTCTGTGTATGCTTTCACAAGTTAACTAATATTTTTTTTACTTTTGTTTTCCCTTGAACTTTGTTGGGTCAGCAATGTTGGGTTTATAATGAGTCCGAACGGATGCGTAGATCATCAGGCTTGCCAAGCAGCAAGGGCATTAAAGATGCAGATTTTGTGCTATATGTCAGTGCTCTAACCACTGAGAGGTGCAGCCAAGAAAATATCATTGCTTATGCAGCTTATTGCCAACAAGAAGCAGAGATGGACAGGTAACCTTATCTTTAAAAAAATTTTTTTTTACTATGAACTTAATATTTTAATATACAAAGATGACCAAAAAAGGGATGTTTATGATATTTTGAACTTGCTGTGTAATTTGTTTCATGAAATGTATATTCAATTTAGCAAGATAGTAACAAAATTGATGTTTGTGTTTCTCTGAATTTGTTTTCTTATCTATATATTTTAAATGTTATGCTTTTTCTATTTTTTAATTTATTTGAATTGCTATCACTACCCACTGTGAAAGAACATTCTGTACTCTGGGTTATGGGCAAAAACCTGTCAGAAACAATTTTTATTTTTAGATTGTTCTAATCTAAGAATTTCTGCTTAGAATGAGGACTAAAGATGGATAGTCACCTAATGACTCAGAAAACCTTTCTGTATCACAAGCTGTTTTGGAGTTAGAATTATAGCATTCCTAAACAATAGACATGATAGCATCATTTGATAAAACATAGTTATGGGTCACAAAGTAAAAATTCAATTAATGGTTTGCTTCCTCAAATCAGGCAATAGTCATTTATATTGATGGCATAATGATTTTCATAAAGCCATTCAATCCCTCTTTGATTACTTCCTTCAAATTTCTCCTTAGCCATTGGTCAAAGGTATACCTAAGAGGTATTTCTAACTTACTGAAGTAATCAGAGACCTCTTTCTCTTCCAATATGGATCAGTATTTTGTTCCTTCAGAGCATGAGGAAATGCTTGGAAATGTCATATTCTTGGGTTAGAACCAATGATGACTGAAGAAGAGGACCAATGCCAGACTCTCATTTTTTAAAAAAAGATTAGAATTTGTTGATTTCTTTTTTCCCCCGTTAGTTGTTACTGGATATGCTCTTCTTTTTCTTCCCTCCTTGCTTCATGGACTCTTTTTTCCAAAAAGAAAAATAGTTTTAAAAAACTAAACATACAACAACCATTTCTGATAATATAGGCACTATGTTGTTCCTTTAATCCCCCATTTTGTTTCATTATTTGTTTTCTGGAACTAAGATTGGTTCCCATTTAGATTCCTACTTCTTGTTCTCTTTTCACTTACATTATTGTAGTCTTTACATATATTATTCTGATTCTGCTTATTTCATTTTGTACTTTCCACATAATTCCATATTTCTCTGAGTGTCAGATTTTCATAAACCTCTTCTTCAGTCCCTGTTTTTGTCACTAATGGCATTTTATCCTGCTAGAATTATTACTGCTAGAAAGTCAAGTCACTTTGTCACGAAAGGATAAAATAAAATTTTTTCAAAATGGCAAAAGAGTGAGTGTGGGCATAAAGAGGGAAGAGAGTAGCAGGTGTCAGTCTTTCTTCTGCATATCTATAGTCCATATCTTTTCTCTCTTAATCCATAGATTTTTGCCATTCATATGACTACCTTTCTTATAATTATACATACTTCCATTAAATGTGTATCAGATGAAATGTTCTGTGCTACTTTCAAATAGTTTTGGAATAACAGTAATGTGTGATCTATTTTACATCACGTGAAAAGGTTTTGAGCTGGCAGTTTGAAGGGTGAAAGAATCTATAAACTTTAAGGTATTGAAGAATAGTTACTATTTCACTCATTTTTTCCCATTATTCCTTTATCTGTAAAACAAAGGCATTTTATTCTACTTCAAGGTATCCCACAACTTTAATTATGAATTTTAATACAACCAAAACATTTTAAAAGCCAGAGTAACCTTAAAGATCATGTAATTTAGTCAGCCTTTTGTAAATATGTAAAATGAGAAATGTAGAAGTCAAAGAACTTGAGTGTCATCTAGTCCTGTGGAGTCTCCTATGTTGGAGTCCCCAAGACTTTGTTCTAAATCTTCTTCTCTACCTATGTAATTTCCCCTTTGGTAGACTCACCATGGGCTCCATTATCTCAAGGGAGATAACATCCAAAACTTTATGTCTAGACCTAGTCCTGATCTCTATTCCCCTGCATCTGCCCAGAGGTATCTCAGTCCCAAAGCATCTTCTCCCCCTCCCCCATCTTCTCTCCTCTCCCCCAAGACCTTCCTTCAGTCAGATTGAAGCTTCAGAGGCCTCTTTGACTTTTCTCTCCTTAGTCTTTGCCCATTCCACACCAGTTGTACTTCCACAGCAGTTTTCTCATCTGTATTGTACTTTCTAGTTGTGGGCATCCCCCAAGGCTTTTTTTTTTTTTTTTTGGTAAGTTTATCAGTTCTCAGCTCTAAGCAGATGACATCTAGATCTCTATCTCCAAACCTAGTATAGCTTCATTTCCCACATTACCAGGGTTTACCAGATTTTCCCCCAATCCACCTATTTTGCAAATGTAGTTATTTCTGCAGAAGGTACCACTGTTCTTCCAGTCTTCCAGGTTCATAACTTTGATGTTATTGCTTGCTATTCCCAAATCTAGTCGCTTGCTTGATCTTACCATTTCTACTTCCACATCGCTTGCATGGGACCTCTTTGCTTGTACACCTGTCACTCTAGTTCAGGCCAAGCCACGAGGCTTTCCCTACTCCAATTCAGCCTCCACTTGGTTGCCCTACTCAGTAACTCCCAGGGCTGCATATTTCCTCTCAGATCAGTTGACTAGCATTTGTTAAGCGACTTATATTTATTTTTCCAAAGTCCTTGACAGTCCAGTTTTAACCTACTTTTCTGATGTCCGTTTTTCTGATATCACCTGCCCTCCTGAACATTCTGATCAGCCCCACTGGTTGCCTTTGTGGTCCTCACATGTGGCACTCCATCTTTAATCTATGTACACTGTCAGTATTTTGTGCCTGTGAAGCACTCTTTCCTTCTTGTTGCTTCACAGAATCCTTGGCTTTCTTCAAAATGCTGTTTTGATCACTACCTTTCACATGAACCCTTTCCTGATCTCCAAAGTGCCAAGGTCTCCCCATCCCACATTACTTCTCTTCATATCCTTCTGCATTTTACTCCCCTTGAGAGTAGGGGTTGTTTTATTTTTTGGGATATGTATTCCTAAGGACTTGATACTGGTAGGCACTTAATTGATGCTTGTTCCTTATTAATTGTTGGTACTGTACCTCTTCCTTAAGGGACAGAATGGAAGAAGTATTCTGATACAAAAGCATGCTATATATTTAGCAGCCTTCCTGTGCCTCCAAATGGTAGCCATTAATTGTGTTGTACATGGTTAAGCTGTAGGACAACACTAATTCGTGATTTAACACAAAACATATTATCTGTTTTAACAGGCCAGTCGCAGGATATGCGAACCTATGTCCAAATATGATTTCTACTCAACCTCAGGAATTTATTGGAATGTTGTCAACTGTGAAACATGAGATTATTCATGCCTTGGTAAATTTTATTATTTAAATATCTGTTATATTTTTATTCTATTACTCTTTTTTACATACTCTATCTCCTGCCCTATTAGGGGTGAATTAGGAGATCACATTTATGATTTAGCTGGTGTTGAGAACTATTAATGAGGAAACTCCTTTTATCAAGGCACATAGGCCCTTGTTCTGCAATGTCCAATGTCTGATCTTAGACGATTGTGGGATTAAATGACTTGTCCAGCATTACTTAATCAGTATGAGTCAGAGTTGACACTTAAATTCTAGTCTTTTTGACTCCTGGCCACTTTCTAGCTACTTTGTCCAGGTTACCTTTCTTAACTCTTGCTTCTTCCTCTTTTATATTAAAAAAACTTTTTTAATGTAAAACCAAGAGTATGGGTCCTTACATTTGTGTATAATAATCTTTGTTTATTAAGATTCTACTAATTCAAAAGCTTTGTATTTAGAACAAGGATGCAATTTATTATCTGTAAGGAATACATTTTCCAAGAAATAGTTTAAATATTTAAAAAATAAAAAATAGTTTAAATGTGATTTAAGAGACTGTAAACTATTTTTTTTGTGTAAACTATTTTTAAACAGCTATTTTCTTATTATTTCCATAATTTTTAGATATTTATTTAAACAAGTATCCTTCTGACCTTGACTAAGGAAAATTTTGGTAATCTATTTGTTACTTGAGGGCTTAAAGGTAATAAAACTATTTTAAAATTTTTGTTTTTGAAACTGGGTTTCCCTATCTTACCAAGTCTGCATATACAGCAGCTTCTCATAGGACAAACCCACTTTTGATGAGCACAAAAGCTTTGACCTATTCTTTTTCCTACATGCACCTCTTTACCCCTCTTTAGGCAGCCTGGTGGCCTTCATCTCTCATAAGCCCACCATTTGGGTATCAGTCTTAGTTCTTTCTGCAGCTCAGAACTCCTGAGATCAAGCAGTTTACCAGCCTTAACTTCCCTAGGAATAGTGATTATAGACCACTACACCCAGTTTAAGTAGAATTTTTCAAAGTATTTAATAATATAGGTTTTTTACTAATTTGTAAATACCTTCCTTCTAATTAGAGGATAATTAGGGAAATATATGCATGATATGGTCTTGAATAAGGCGGACCTCAGTTCAAATTTGGCCTCAGACACTTAATACTTACTAGCTGTGTGACCCTGGGCAAATCATTTTGCCTCTCAAAAAAAAAAAAAAAAACCAACAACAAAAAGGAACAGATAGACTTCACTCATTTCAATTTTCAGAAGCACTGTGCTAGGCCTGGGATGGAAAGACAAAAAAATAGCAACAATTTGAACTCTGGTACTTTGGGAAAAAAGATGTAAATGAACCATAAACTAATGTTTTTTGTTATTTCATATTCCCTGAATACTCTATATTGTACATATTTTGTTATGCTATCTACATAATTCTCAACATTTAATCATTAAAGATGATTAAATCTTAAGTTAAACAAAATGAAACTTCACTTTGAGTTAGCAAATTAAGGTAATACTGAATTTGCTTCATAAAGTCATTCTGGGTCAAATTATGCTTTCATTTTATGAACCGGTGAAACTTAATCTCTCAGTCATAGAAAAGGAAAGTATTCTAAGAGATATTGTTATAGACACTCAGTATCCTGAGAAGCAGAAGATCAAAAGGGAATATTTAGTTATAGTTTTATCATAATATTAATAATTCTATAAATAAACCTGGAACTAGGGTTTCAGGACATAGGAAAAAAATGGTTTATGTCTTAAAAAACCAATTCTGTAGACAATTAATCTTAAAATCATTACTATCATTGTGATTTATAAGAATATACCTTTATATATAGCACTTTAGAGAGACCTGAGGGAATATAGAATTTTTGGGCTCTGAGGGTCAAATATTCTCATGCCTTAGACAACTCCCTACACCTCCTAAGCCACAGATGTGTTACATCTCTCCTATTCTAGTATATAATACTTTAAGGTTTGTGAATCACATTCCTCATAAGTAGAAGACAATAGTTGAAGTATTTTAAATGACTTCTAAGTCACATAGCTTTTAAATTTGGAATCTTGCTTCAAATTTAGATCTCCTAATTCCAAGACCAGTGCTCTTTTCATTATGCTATATTGTATCTCTTTATATATATATATATACATACCCCCTTCCTCCCACCAACACGTATATAAAGTTGTAGATGGTCATGTCTATTATTTAAATATGGAACTGAGTGTGAACATGAAATTTGCTGGTAAAAATTTTGAATGTTTTCAGGATGACAAGATGACAGAATATGTATTCAATAGCTTTTAAAAAGGATGTGAAAAAATGTAGTTTATTTTTTTAACTTTACCATAATTATGTTTTTGATTTATTTTTTTAGTTTTATAATTATCCTCTTCTTGTTCTAATAATTTACATTAGGCTGTCTTAGCATGTCAAAAGGGGATAAAAATCCAGTAACATCATAGGGACAAAAGATTGAAAGACTTAGGTTATGTGTCTAATGATACAAGAGCCAACAGTTAAACATTGCATTAAGCTAATTAAATGAATAGTGTCCCTCAATTATGGATATTAGCTGTTACATATTCTAGTTCTGTAAACTGGGTCATGATAATTAAAGTAATAGTGAGAAAGTGGTTAGGAAATAACCTATCATATCAAATAATTTATGGCACTAAAAACATTATGGGATTTCTTTATTTCATAGGTGAAATTTGAGCATCTTAAGAATATCCTTGTATGAAATGGTTATTATCCTGATTATAAATGAACACTCTTCAGGGCACTGAAGCCCTTGTGGCTCAGCATAGATTTTACTTTTCCCCAACGCCACCTGTACATAGTTAGTGCCTGAGTGAGATAGAGGCAGCAGTGCAGCTGAGAGCAGTTAAGCAGTTGTAATCTGCTTAAATTCTTTACTGACATAAAAAAATTTTTTTTTACCATGTTCACATACTTTTTTACCAAGCTGAAAGTCTGATAATAGAGGAGAACTTTAGAAACTTGATAGCCCAGTCATTTTTAGGGTAGGGGCAAATTAGCCTGTTATTCACTAACTCTTGATGGTATCAATTATGCCTTAGTATGTAATAAACTGATGTTTGTCCAAGACTTTATATAATTGCCTCTTTAAACTATTTTGTGGGTTTTTTTTGTTTTTTAATAGGGTTTTTCTGCTGGACTTTTCGCCTTCTACCATGATAAAGATGGAAAGCCTCTGACTTTTAGATATGCAAGTGGTTTACCACCTTTTAATAGCAGGTATTTGTTTTTTCATTTTTGTTTCTTTCATTGAGTAAAAGATGTTAAGCCTGAGTATATATTCAGATAATATTTTAATGAACAAAGATTAACTTGGTGCTCAAGTTCAGAGTCTAAAATAGCAGAGATTACAAGCGTGCATTACTAGACCTTACTTTTGAAAATAAACAAAAACTCCAGTAACAGTAAAACTTTAGTAGTCTAATTCACTTTTATTTTACATTGAGTATTAGTTCATTTTTCCTTTCTCCTGATACTTGTGTTGAGAAAAAAAATAAGCCCATTCCATTCACGTATTTAATTTTATGTCAAAGATTCTTCTCTGAGATGTGTAAATGACTTATGCAGTAAACATCCCTAGATGGATGTGGAAGTTTCACTTGACTCTATGTGATTTAACTTTTTTGTCAGTGACTTGGATAAAGGCATAAAGGTATAGCTAATGTGTATGCTTGAAAGGATCCAAAGCCATTTAATAAGCTGAAATTTAATAGGAATAAATTTAAAGTTTAAAAGAGGTTCAAATTGTCAATTTCACAAGTATAAAAGGAGGGAGCAGGGGTACATGGATAGACAGCAATTAAGCTGAAGACCTGATCTTTTAATGAATTTAAGCTTAAATGAGTAAACAGTATGTTTGGTATGATAGCCACAATAATGTGATTTTAGGCTGAATTTATAGTGAGGATAGGCAAGCTAGTCTGTAATGCATGTTTGTAATCTGCTCTGGGGAGGCTCAAACTAGTGGATCACATGAGTTTTGGAATCCTGAGGTAAAGTAGATTAAGCTAAGTGGGTTTCTGTACTAAATCTTGGTCACCAATACGGTGAGCTCTTAGAGGCACAGGACCATAGGGCTGCCTAAGGAGGATCAAGCAGGGCAAAGTCAGAAATAGTATAGGTTAAAGTGGGATCAAGCCCATGAGAAGCCATGGCATTTCCAATCTGGCTAAGATAGGAAGACCCAGGTAAAACAAAAAGTGGGATAATGGTCAGGATCAAAGAAGAGATAGTCCTTTTATACTTTGCCCTGATTAGATATGGTTAAATCATATTTAGAGTGTTGTATTTAGTTCTGAGAACCACATTTCAGAGAAAACTGGAAAAAAGTCAGGATGATTAAGGATCTCAAGATCATGTATCAGTTAAGACAATGGAACAATTAGCTTGAATAAAAAAAAGACCTAAATCAAAGTCTTGTTCATTCTTAATTAACACATTATTCTATTTATCACAGAAGTTTTTCCAAATTTTTCATCCCTCTTCAAACCCTCCCTGTATACTCTCAGCTTAGAACCTTGCCCCATATTTCATTGAAAAAATTGAGGCTTAATTTCCTGGGAGCTTCCTCTTCTCCCCTCTTCTTAGCTCCTTTCCCCTAAATTCTTTCTGCCTCTATTCTCTCTTTTACTCCTGTCTGATAGAGTTAGCCCTTCTCTCTAACAAAGTAACCCTATTTGTACAAGTGATCCCATTCTATCCTGTCTTCTCCAGCAGTTTGCCCCCATCTTACCTCTATTCTGTCGCTTATTTTCAGCCTCTCCCTGTCCATTGACTCCTCTCAAATAAACCCATTTTTCTGTCAATCCTCAAAAGACCCTCACTTGAACCTTCCATCTCTGCTATCTTTCCATTTTGAGAGGCCTTTCTGCTCTCTTTCTTAACTCTCTGCAGTCTGACTAAAACGATCTCCATAGTTACGAGTCATGGCTCACATGCCTGATCTGATTGATCTTTGCTCACTTCTTACCCTTCTTGGCCTCTCTACCCACTGTGTCAGCCCCCTTCTCCTTGAAACTCTTTTCTTTGGGTTTTGTGCTGGTCCTGCCCTCGGCTCTCTCCATTGGTATTCCTTAGTCTCCTAGCTCATCATCCAGGCTGTACCTGCTGCTGGTGGGGATCATGCGGGCTCTGTCCTGAACCCTTTTTTCTACCTCCATATTAGTTTTCTTGCTGATGTCATCAGTTCTCCTAGATTCAGTTATCATCCTTACAGAGATGGTTTTCAGAACTGTTTATCTTCTTTCTAACCTCTAGATTGACATTTCAGCTGTCTGTTAAAGATCTTGAAGTGGATGTTGTCCTGACATTTCAAACTCACCATTAGCCTGTTGGTTGCCACCTCTCCCCCCAGTCTCAAGGCCCCTTCCTCACTGCTGTCCATCCGTCTTCTCAAAGGATGGGGCTGTCTGTGCCAGGCAGTAAAGTCAGTGCTTCCCTGTACCCCCCAGGAGCAATCTACAAGCTCCGGTGTTTAGAACTCTTGTTCCCTGCCCTCTTCCTTCTGTCTGCTATTTTTTCTTATACTTTCTGCCTTCTACACTTCTGTGGGTGCTGACTTTTGTGACCAGGGACACCTGCAGCCTTGTTGCTGTCCTCAGAGAAGACATCCCATTTCCCCTTTGGGCATTTTCTCAGACTGTCATTCATGCCTGAAATGCCCTCCTCCTCATCGCCTTCTGGCTTTCTTTGTTTCTTTCAGACCACAACTAAAATCTCACCTTCCTTCAGAAAAATTTTTATGATCCCTCTGCTGAGATTTATAGAAGGTAAAAGTAAATTTGAAAGAGTAATTGTAAGGGACTCAATGTTTACCTTCTTAATTGGGAACACATAAGCAGACCCTGCACACCTCCTACATTGTCTCGGGCTGGGGGATGTCTCCTCTGGTATAGTACTCCTGGTGGGCTCTGCTGCTCCCAAACTCAGTTTGAGGTGTTACTTAACGTTGTTTAGTGGGGAACTTTGGGAGGGTCAGCCGCTCCTCAACCTGCACTCTGCCATCTTGGCCAAGACCTATCTTTTCAGTGCTAATATTGTGCTTCCAGGGTTTCTGATGACAGGCATGGAACATAGCTTCCTCAGAAGAATTTAAAGTGACTATCACACAGGGAGAGGGCAGTGAAGAGGCAGACGGTAATAAGACCTCTAAAGGAGAACAAGAGCATTTGGTATTATTGAGGAACTGTGTGATAAAAAGAGCAGGCTCACCATGCCGTAAGGACAGGTAAAAGCAGGTGCTCCACTGATACATGAGAACATCAGGGGAGAGCGAGAAAGGCCTCCAATAAGTTAAGGAGACAAAGACAAAAGCTGCATAGGAAGAGCAGGCATGGTAGTTTGCAGTCTGCAGCACTGGAGCTGCCTTTGGAATTGATGAGATGACAGTGTATCCTTCCCATCTGTGTTAGCTGTAGGTCTGTTAAACATAGCCAACATTGAACAGGATTAATAAAAAAAACTATATATATCTGTATAAAGGTATGAATTATGTATACTTTTACAAACAATCTCATTTGATTCTCATAGCAAAACTTTATATGGTGAAACAATTATTCATGTTCTAAAAATGAGGAAATTGTTCTAGATTTATAATACTATATATGAATACTTACTGGTAAATAAGTTAGTTGTGCCAATTAGATGACATAGAAGATAGAGTTCTGAGCCTGCAATCAGGAAGACATAATCTTCATGACTCCAAATCTGGCTTCAGACATTTGACCCTAGCCACTTAACCTTATTTACCTCAGTTTCTCACCTAAAATGATCTGGAAAGGAAATGGCAAACTACTTCAGTATCTTTGCCCTGAAAATCT
This sequence comes from Myrmecobius fasciatus, assembly GCA_023553655.1. Classification (NCBI taxonomy): domain Eukaryota; kingdom Metazoa; phylum Chordata; class Mammalia; order Dasyuromorphia; family Myrmecobiidae; genus Myrmecobius; species Myrmecobius fasciatus. The sequence goes on from JAJPUD010008251.1 coordinate 60,438, forward strand.
CGAACACCATCATGAAAAGTTGAATACAACTGAAATAACGTTGTTGGACATTGAATAGACCATGAATCTGAACAAGTATTACATCAAAAATAAGTGCAAGAAAGAAGATGGTATCTGTTTGATGCAAGTGATTATTAACAATAGTTTTTTAAGAAACTAGATTAACTCTCACACATACCTAAAATACTCATAAATTTGAAAAATGTAATGTTTTATTTTAATTGTAGTCTTGGATTGTATCAATGGAGTGATAAGGTGGTTCGAAAAGTGGAAAGACTTTGGGATGTTCAGGGTAGTAAGATGATACCGCACAGTGTGTTTCTTCTCGTAACACCCCGTGTTGTTGTGAGTATTGCTAAACTGTTAATTCTTTTTGAACTCTCTACCACCCTAACTAGTTATGGGCATCTAATTTGTTTTTTATTGTTTCAAATTCTTTAAGCTTTTCTGTGTCTTATTTCATAATTTTTTAGTGGAACAAACAATATAAAGTAAATACAGTGGAATCCTAGCCCTGGTAATAGCCTGAGTAAATGAAAATCTGGATATTCCATAACTCACCTTACAACTTCTTAATCCTGCCCCCATCCATTCCCAGCTTATGCACACACAAACACATACACACACACACACACACACACACATCTCAAGCCCAACAAAAATATCCAAAATAGGACCATAATTTAGTAGACTGCAATTGAACAGTTTTTTTCTAAATAAGATTAATATATGGCAGACAAATTTGTAACTTTTGAACTTAATATAGTCCAACAAAAAATCTTCAAATGTGTAGAGAGACACAATATAATAGAAAAATACTAAAGATGGTTGTGATGACATACAAACATTTATTTTAATTACTATTTTTCCTTAGTATTTTTTGCCATTGCAATAACAATTCAACATCCTTACTGTTTACAAAATTATAAAAATTGTGTTGTGTGTTGTGCTAATTTAATGAGCTTTATATTTGTTTTGTTTCTTAGGAAGAAGCTCGGAAACATTTTAATTGTCCAATTCTGGAAGGAATGGAACTTGAAAATCAGGGTGGTCTAGGCACTGAGCTGAACCATTGGGAAAAACGGTTATTAGAGGTCAGTTTTAATGAAAGAAATTTTTTTTTTAAGTTAGTAAGAGAATTAGTAATTTTGTAGTGTAGGTTTAATACTGCAAGATCAAACTTCTAATGAGGAATCTGCATAACCCCTAAATAGGGTAAGATAGGAAATTTGTGAAAATTATTGAAATATTTCATCTATTTTATTACATTCTTTTTTCATTCCCTTATGCCTTCTTTTGCTCTAAATTCCATAAAAGTCTTACTTTGATGCCTCATCATGGTTTGTAGAGCAATAGGTTTTTGAAGATTTTCCCAGCAGAACACTAGTTCTGCAAATCCTTAACTAAGCTAGAAAGGCTTTGAATGGGGAGAAGACAAAATGCTTTTTTTTTTTTTTTTTTTTTTTTTTTTTTTGATTAAGTTGGATTTGAGATCCAACTTAAGAAGAAATAGATTTAGAACCAGAAGGTTTACCTTCTGTGATTTAGTGATAAAGTGATAATTTAGTTAGGCCTCACCAATTCACAAAGGCAATTTACTAAGGCCTAGAGAAATTGCACTATATGGAAAAGATCCCATTCCAGTGAAGTTATAGATCTCTGAGGTAGGAAAGTAGGAATGTTTTCCTTAAAAACAAGTTTGATTTGGTTTTCAAGTTCATCTTTTTAGTATGCTAGCACATTTAGCAGAAATAAAGGTTATACATTGGGTTAAAGAACTTAAAGGTATGGTGTTTCCTTCAACTTGCTTTCTTTGGATTGTGACTCATAGTAATAAAATGAATGGCATTGAAATAATTTTGTTTTTATTTGTTGTATGTTATCCCAGCTCCTCAAAGTTGAAAGTTACTGAGAAATTTTTTGAATAATTCAAAATAAAATTAGTCCTTTCTTTCTTCTCCTTTTCCTTATCTTCTTTCCTGTGTACACATTCCCTTTCCTTTTCTTCCCATGCCTCCCTCCCCCATTAGCTCAATAATTACCTCAGCCTTTTGCTTTATTTTGCCAAGAGAAACTTTATCTATTGTAGATTCTTTATAAGTATTTCTTTTTTTTTTAAATAGCTATGTTTATGTTTGCTTTGCACAATTGCAGATATCATTAGCCTGCCATTCTAGGGAAACTGTCCATGGTAAAAGTTTTAAAAGGTTTGAGGAAGAAGAGACTCCCTTTCTTTTAAGTGCTTCTATTTTGTTTTATTTAAGAAAATTTATGAGATTTTTAAAAATAAGTTCCCTACTCATAATTTTAAAGTAATGATCATTATAATCTTAGACCTGAAAAAAGCCCTAGAAACCATTCTGCAGATGGCAATCTTAGGTCCTGAGAGGTTAATTGATTTAAGGCAATTAAAATGAAATGTTTCCTGTAAGACCTCCGTCTGTCCTGGTACCTTTTCTTTTCTTTGGCTTACTAAACTTCCTGTGATTTTCAGAATGAAGCAATGACTGGCTCTCACACTCAGAACCGAGTTCTCTCTCGAATAACCTTAGCATTAATGGAGGACACAGGGTAAGATGAGATCCTACCATGATATGATGTGATATGGTGAACTTTTGAGGGTATTTAACATTGAAATCATTTAACCTGTGTGTGTGTGTGTGTGTTTAGCCAACAGATAACCTAAAATTGGTCTTCATTTGAATTTTGAATGAAACCAGAGACCACCTCAAACCATAACTGGGTAAAGGTGGAAATGAGACAGGATAGCCATAAAATAAATGGTCCCTTAGTAGTGAGCACTGCTTTGCAGTACAACTATTTTACAAAATAATTAGTAGTGTTTCATTTGTATCTGGGCATTTATATGCCCGTAATATTTTCTATGTAGATTCTTTCCTTAACTTCCCAACTCCTACTACTCTCCCTCCAAAAAAATTTGCCTTGTGTTTATTTTTTACTTATTTTGTTCATTCCTTCTAATTTACATACATCTGTCTCCCTTCATAATTACATGGGTAAGCTAGGTGGCGCTGTGGCTAGAGCACTGGGCCAGGAGTCTTATCTTTGTGCCTCAAATCCAGTCTGAGTGACAAGTCACTTCACCCTTTCTGCCTCAGTTTCCTTATCTGTAAAATGAGCTGGAGAAGGAAATGGCGAACCATTTCAATATCTCTGCCAAGAAAACCCCAAATGGCATCAAGAGTTGGGCACTATGAAAACCACCAAACAGCCATAAAACAACAACATCCCTTTTCACTAGTCAGAAGCAAACTGTCCAGTCAAGAGTAGCCCTTACAACCATGGTTGGCTGCTACCTAGCTCCCTCTTCTTTCCCCTTTTATGAATCTTTATCAGGATCCTGATAACCCTCTAAGGCCCTGAGCTGAATTTAAAGAAATAAAATTCAGCAGGGATAAATGTACAACATATACTTAGGTGTAAGTGGGGAAGGTGTAGATGGTGGGAAGGGTAGGGGCAGCAGCACTGTAAGGGAGGCCTTTGTGGTGGCCCACCATAATATTTTATTCATGGTAATGGCAGAACTTTTAAATAGCTTGTCTTACATTTGATCAGAGGAGTATTTCTGTGTGTCCAGGGGAGTACATGAAAATAACATTTTTCCTGCAGAAATGAAAACTCCTCAGAAAGCTGTTTTGCTAGTATGTTTTATTCTTATTCCTGTAGAGAAAGGAGAAATACCAGAAAAGAAGGCTGAGTTTGTAAATCATTTGCATTGTATGTTTAGCACTCTCATTAGTTTATAGTTCACATGGTAATTCACAAACTAAAAAAATTAGCTCTTTAAGGTTCATCTATGGGAAATTCTAGCATCTCAAGTTTAGTCCTGTTACTAAAATAGTAATTGAACAAGTAGGAGGTGAATGGGGAAATTTTTTTTTTTTTTTTTTGGCAAAACATATATGGTTAATTCTTCAACATTAACCCTTACAAAGCTGTCTGTTACAAATTTTCCCCCCCTACTCCCCACCCCTTCCCCTAGATGGCAGGATATCCACTACATGTTAATTATGTTAAAATACTTGACAAATCGAATATATGTATACATATTTCCACACTTGTCATTGCTGTGCAAGAAAAATCGTATCTACAAGAAAGAAAAATCAGATAAAGGAAACACAATGCAAGCAATCATCAATCAAGAGCATGAAAATGTTATGTTGTGGTTGAATGGGGAAATGTTGATCCCTAAGTATGTCAATGGGCTAATGAACTATATAATATTTAGAGGGAAAGTATAACTATTTGGACAACATAGTAATCTTTTACAAAGTAGTAACTTCTGCAAAAAATGACAGTTCCAACTACAGCTTGATTTACCATCAATCTCTTGTGTTAAATGTGACATAGTTTCTGAATTTTTGCAGGCATTATCATGGTAGCTAGGTAGTTTTTCTTTGTGGAACTTTAACCATGATGTTGTTAGGATCATTGGAACAGAAGGTATGGAATAGTAAATTAGTTTGGGGGGGTAGGAGGGAGCAAGATGATCAATGCTTTTCTAATTTCCTTTTCTATCCACCTAGTCCCATCATTCTTTGTCCTAAAATACTTCTAGTTAGCTCTCTTTATCCCCCTGTTCCCTTCTTCCCTCAAGAGATTTATTCTGTATAACACAGTTAGGAGAGTCTCTTGTTCTAATTATGAGAATTCAAATTGCAGGACTGAAGTTATATATAGCTCTATCCACACAGCATTTAGTTAATGATTTCTGATCATTGTACTGTACTGATGTCTTTTGATTTAATTAAAAACACAATTTTTAATTATTTACTTCATTGTTGAGATTTGTGATGTAGGTATAGCAGACATTTTTAAAACAGCATTAATGAAAGTTACCTTATTTAAAATATTTTCACAGCTGGTATAAAGCTAATTACAGTATGGCTGAGACCTTAGACTGGGGCCGTGGTAAGGGCTGCGACTTTGTCATGAAGAGTTGTAAATTCTGGATTGATCAGCAAAAACAAAAGTAAGAAAGTATTTTCCTTAAATTAGATCTGGTTATTTATTGAATTTCTAATTTTCTTGAGCCTTAAATGACAAATCTTTTCAAATGTATGACTCATAGGTTCTACGAAAATAATTAGTATAATTTAGAATGTTAAAGAAAAAATGTTCTCCATGTTATATGTTATTCATGTATAACCAGAAAAAAAAATTTTAAAAAAAGAAGAAAAAGAAAAATGTTCTATAGGTTCTCTGTAATTTTGCCTTTGGAAATATTTGTGTGAAATTTAGGGAGAAAATGGAATAGGATATTCAAGGCAATCCCAAAAAACTTTGGATAGAAAATGCCATCTGCATTCAAAAAAAAAAAATATGGAAATTGAATGTAAATCAACCTGTGCTATGCTCACTCCTTTTTTCTGTTTTTTTTTTTTTTTCTCTTATGGTTTTTCCCTTTCGTTCTAATTTTTCTCTCCCAACATGATTCATAAAGCAATATGTATTTTTAAAATTAATTAATTAAATTAAAAAAAGAAAATGGAGTAGGATTCAAATCAGTATTCCTGTGTTCAATTAATATGATTTGCAAAAATATTTTATTCGTGTAAAATTTGAACATATCAAAGAAAGTTGGAAGGGGACACCCAACTATCTAGGCCAACCCATATACAAATAGAATGTCAGCTGTAACATCCTTACCATGAAATTATCCAGCCCTTGCCTGAAGACCCCCGGGGGTAAGGATCCAAAGCTTGTGAGGCAGCCACACTCTGTCTTTTTCTTGGTATCAAATCCAAATATTCTTTGTTCTCGGGTTCTTCCTTTTGGGACAATAGAACAAGTCTAATCCCTCCTTACATGACAGCGCTTCAGGTACTCTTTCACATACCTTCTTGTCTTGCCAGTGATTAGTAATTAAACAAGTGGTATTAATTTATTACTAATGAAGCTTTCAGAACAAGGATGCTCATAGTTTTTATTTTAGAATTATTTTTTTTAATATAACTTTAATTTTTGCCTAATCACTTTGCATATTTAACTAAGTTATTCTTCATCAACAAACTAAAGCAATTGTATTTTTCTTACCATGGACAGAGAAACAAGAGAATGAGTTCTTACACTGAGGTATAACAAATTTAAATTATGGGCAAGAACTATTAAGCTGAAAGAGCTGAGACACTCTAATATGTTGCTGTGGGAAATTATGCATTGTTCTTTGAGAATTATGTAAAATGATTTTTTAAAATGTAAAAAAAAAATCATTTCTTGATCTTCCTAGAAAGGGTTAGTTTGTGATTTCTCTGAACTTCTATGATAAATTGCAATGCCAAGAGGCAATTTTCTTGTTAATTAATGTTTTATTTTCACTTGGGAAGCTCCCTTTTTCTTTGAAAAAGAAGTTTTGATTCAATTCTAGAATGTAATTCCTTTCAAACTGTGTAAATGTATTGGAGTTTTTATGGAAGAGACATGGTAGACAGCTACCATTTTCTAAGTTCCAGTATTTCTTTTTGTGATCAGGAGACAAGTGCTAGCTCCCTATTGTGACACACTCAGAAGTAATCCATTGCAGCTAACCTGTAGGCAAGACCGGAGAGCAGTGGCTGTGTGTAACCTGCAGAAGTTCCCTAAGCCCTTACCCCAGGAATATCAGGTAACAGCTTCTTCTTTGGGGCAGTTCTGTGTCTACCTTAAAAGTTCTAAAGGTGGCTCAAACAGAGAGGGTAGCCTGAGGGCTCTCCTATTAAATCTGAGGTGCTACACTTTAAGTCCAACAAATTCTTTGTGGAAGGTTTGTAGTTCTTTGTGCAAACCTCTCTTCCTTTGCTTCTTTGTACATGGAACTTTTGTGTTTGACAAGTGTTGGATAATGGAATCATGCATTTGCTGTGCATTTTGACTGCTTTATATAGAAAGCTTCACAAGCTCCTCTTTCTGTCTTCTTTATCCTTTCTGGTAGTACTTTGATGACCTCAATGGAATACCTGTAGAAGATTTGCCTTATTATGGTGGCTCTGTGGAAATTGCTGACTATTGCCCATTTAATCAAGAATTCAACTGGCATATAAGCGGTGAATTTCAACGCAGTTCAGATTGTAGAATATTGGAAAATCAACCAGGCAAGTGAGCTTGTTTTATTAATGTATTTAGGACATGATAATATTTGTTTTAGCTACTGAATATTTGAATAATATTTTACATTTTATACATTAAGCATTTCAAGACACTTTCATATTTAGTTTCTCATTTTATTCTCACAACCTAGTGAGGAAAGTAGAGAAGGTGGTATGATGTGCAAACTGGAGTAGCGAGAGATAAGTCTATGTCTAATAGTAAGAGTTGACTGAGAAAAAAAGAAATAAGAACTATCAAGAATTTGGATTTCTACATAAGAACATAATACATAAAACAACTTTTGCAGAAATATGCTAATTGAAGTTCTAAGGCATCAGGAAAAGCAATCAATTAAAGTCACATCATAAGAAAAGATGGGGAAAAGTCAGAAGGAAAAGCAGGAAAACTCACAATGGATAAATAATTATTAAAGAGCCCCCTGGGGCAGCTAGGTGATGCAGTGGATAGAGGCCAGCCTTGAAGCCAGGAGGATTTGAGTTCAAATCTGGTCCTAGACACTTAGCACTTCCTAGATGTGTGACTCTGGGCAAGTCACTTAACCCCAGTTGCCTCAGCAAAAAAAAAAAAATAGCTCCTGGGGGTAAAGAGATATTTTGCCAACAGCAGTTAGTTCCATGATATCCCCAAGACTGACAGAGGACCTTAGTTTTAGGAAGTATGTAGAACAAGTGGGATATTCTGGCAGCCTGAAGAGGGTGCCATTTTGTGTGTTTGTCAGTCTCAGGGATACAGAAAATGCAGATTAGTATTAGAGGAGACAGAATGAGTGTTTCTTGAAAGATACATTTCAAAGAGAACAATAAAAAGAATCTGAAGGGACTGCTAATCTGCATGGGAGGATAGTATAGCAGGAACCTGGGTTGGAAGGTAAAAAGGAACAGTGCCTCTGAATATTTCTTGTGTTATGATTCTTGTGGGCAGGCCGGTGAAACCTATGGGTCTTTTTTGCAGAATCTTGTTAAGTGCGTTAAAAAAAAATTCGCATTTACAAGATTACAAGATAGTTTTAAAAAACAAAATGTGAAGTTATTATCCTAGAAGGTTGACCTCTAAGGATAAAGAAACTCTTTGTGCTCTTAGCTGCCAGTAGGGAAGAAGAGAGGAAGAGAGTAGAGAAGTAGTTGCCAACTCCTGGCTGAGAGATACTTGGGCACCCAGGAGTTGATCTGCCATGAATGATAGGGTGGGTGTAGCAGCTTCCTAGGACCTGTCCCATTGGGTGCTGCTTGTGACTCTCAGAGGGGTCATCAGAGTCACTGCTTTAGAGAGCAGGGACTATAAAACCTTGAGCAAGAAACAGGAGACTTATCTGACCACGTGTATGGCTTATCATTGCCAACGACTGAAGAGAGGTGCTTCAGGAGAGAAGCGGTTTGGGAAGCGAATGGCTCCTGACCAGAATTAGAGTTGAGTGAATGAGGCCCAGCAAAAATGCATTTGTGAATTTGACCAGGAGGGCTTTAAACTGAGCATGAGGGAGAGAGGAAAACAACACATGTGAGGGTGGGGATAGAGGTGGAGGCCATGGGGGCCAGCAGATAAGATATAGGAAAAAGGTTATCAGTTGAAAAGATCAGTAATTAACAGAAGACAACACATGACAAAAGGGCAACAGCACAAATGTATGCTCTCAGATAATTTATGCACAAATGCTAAAACTATAAGTAATAAAATGAATTAGAAATCTTAATATGTTGAGGTAAATTTAACTTTCCAGGTATCACTGAGCGTGGGTGGGCTTATGACTCTAGGAGCCTTACGTCAGGATTCTTAATAAGGAGTCTGTGAATAAATTTCTGGGTGATCCTTTTTACTTTGGAAAGATTGACACCCTTATTTTTACTAGCTTCTAATTGAAAGTTAGCATTTCTTTCAATTACTTAAAAATGGAATTCTTGCACATGTTTAGCATATATTGGATCACTTGCCGACTGGGGGAAGAGAGAAAAAAATTAGAATGCAGGGTTTTGTAGGGGTTAATGTCAAAAATTTTATATATATATGTTATAATTAAAAATATATATAACTGAGAAAGCCATAGGCTTCACCTAGCTATCCATAAAGTCCATGACACTAAACAGATTAAAAATCCCTGTACTGAAAGAATTAAACTTGTGAATGCTTAGCCAGAAAAATAACATGACTTTTTCTTTTTTAAAGAAAGAAGATAGAAACCTTCAAATTCTAGTTGGATAAACTTGATTCCATTCCTGGCTGAATTCTAGAATATATTTCTTTAAGGGGCCAAGAAGCATTGATTACCAAGAGCAAGCATAGTTTCACTGAGAAGTGATACCTGTCTGAACTTAATTGCTTTTTTAAATTCTTAGATCAGAAGAATGGCATAGACAAAGCTTAATTAGATTTCTGCAGGACATTTAACAAAGGCTAGCTCTCACAAAATGGAGAGCTAGATAACAAATATGAGATTTGAAACTGGTTGATCAAATTTAAAGAGTAGTAATTAATATGTTGATATCAACCTAGAGGGATATATCTGTTGAAATGTCCTCTTCCCAAGGACTGTTCAAGGTTTGTTATCAGTGGAGCATCCTTCTCAAATATGGCACAAAGTTGAGAGGGGCAATTAACTGATTAGATAAATGCCAGGTTCTACTGTGATCGTTACAATTGGATGGTCCCTATTTGATGCATACCCTCAAAGTTAAAGGATTTTGTTCTCTCTTATTTAGTCAATCAATAAGCATTTATTAAGCTACTATGTCCCAAGCACTGTGCTATGTGCTGGGATACAAACAAAAGTGGAATAGCCTTTACTCTCAAAAAGCTCACATTCTGACAGACACGAAAATATCCATACATTTGTGTATACATATCAGTGTTATTAATATTAATATTAATCATTATTAATAATTTGACTTTCCTCCAGAGAATGTCCTTTGTAAAAAATAATAATAATAAAAAGAGTCTTTTAGAAAGTTTCTTTTACATCAAAACTGTATCAAAAAAATTTTTTTCAAACAAAATGGAATAGTCTTGGCAGACAAAACCTGAATCGATTAATATTAAATTGAATAGGGATAAATGTAAAGTTCTGCTCTTGTGTTAAAATAGACTAATTGTTTTTGAACAAATGAAGCAGGTGTGGCTAGACAACAGGTAATGAATGTTAGCACTCTCTGCAGGGCTATATTTAATATACACCTATATTTGTACACATTTTCTTGTCTCCTATCAGAACGGAAGCTTTTGGGAGGCAGGAGTTACACTTTTTGTTTTGTATCCTCATTAGGCACTAAGTATAAGGTTTGCTTTATAGTCAGCAATAACTGCTTATTGATTGGATGAAATGATCAGGAACCCCATATGGAAGAAAGGGGATGGTAGGAGGGGAAGGACCAAGGTAATCTGGTTCTTGGAAACAAAGCCAAAATGGTTTTGGTTTTGAAAGATCTTAAAAAATAGAAGTCTTAGGTTTTCTCATGATAATCATCTTCAAATATTTGAAGATTTGCTTTGTAAAAGTGGTCTGCTGGGTCCCTAGTAGCAAGAGTAGAAACCGTGGAGAGGAAGTATGATGGAGACAAAAACTTCCTTCCTAACCCTTAGGACTGTGCAGAAGTGGAGAAACTGCCACTTCTTTAAGAAGAGCATACCTGTCTCTAAAAACCTTAAAGCAGAAGTGCAAAATCTTTTGTAGGGGAGGTTATAGGTTAGACTTCTGTCCAAACAGTGTCATTTCCTTAGATATGGTTATATTCAGGTCTCTCACATAAGTGATTCTTCCTTTGTTCCCAATTACAGTGTTTAAAATGGAAATCCTTCTTTATCCTTTGTTTTAACTTGTGTTTTCTTGTTCTGTCTTTAGCACATATGGATAATAATAGCTTCATCTGCATAGTAATTTTATATACCTAGGAATCAGTCACTCATCTAGTCTCTAGGTAAAATGAATCTACTTCCTTTAATCTTTTCTTAATCTTATATTTTCCAGTCTCTTACCACATTTTGGGGACCAAAAATTGAACTCAAAACTTAAAGAAAGTTTACCAGTGTTAACTGTCATAGAAGGTGACCTTAGTGTTTCTTATGCAGCCAAATAAAGATTAATTTTTACAAAGAGTGTTGTTCCAAGACTAGCCAGGCAAAGAATAATCAGGAAGCCTAATTTCTATGTTCTGATATAGATGATTATTCACTGATAATAGCTGTTCCAAAGTCTCAGTTTGAATTTGGTGTACAGTATTTTTATGCTTGGTGCATTTCTTTCAAGTTTCCTTAAGAATTGAGTTTGATTTGAAAGGGCTTTAGTCAAAAAGAATGGTGGAAGTACTTTAGTTTCTAACAAATTGAACCAAAGTTAATTTTTTTTTATTATTGAAATATATATTTTGGCTTACTTCAGAACCTTTCAAAAATTTTGGTGCTGAAAAATATGGACCTCATTCAGTATGTCTAATTCAGAAATCTGCATTTGTCATGGAAAAGTGTGAAAAGAAACTCAGTTATCCTGACTGGGGGAGTGGATGTTATCAGGTAAACTGCATAATTATTGTCAGTGTCTTTGAAGAAAACATTTCAGTGGGTGGATTTGGTTTTTGTATATTTAAATTGGAGTGCTATTTTTTATAAATCCTTTTTCTGGGGAGGTGCTTGTTTGGCTATCCTTTTTTCTTTATTTTTTTGAGTGTGAGACTCATTTTTGTTTCCATGAGAGTTTTTCTTTCCCTTGGCTATTCAGTTTTTTGTTTTTGTTTTTTCCAAGTTTTTAAAAAAGCTTTATTTGGCCTGTTTGGTAAAGCAAGAGTTAGGTCTGCATTCAAGCCTTGCCTCTGTTCCATGTGGAATATGTGACCAAGAATAAGACCACTTAACCTCTTAGTGCTTCAGATACCATTCTGAAGACTCATGAAGGGTTGTCCTTTATCAATGCATTTTCCAGACTTGGAGTTTTTCCATTCAGATTGTGGGGAGAGGGTCAGGAGAAGCTCTTACTATAGTAAGTCAATATCTACTATTGGAAAATAAAATTATTTTTAAAATTGGAAATGCAAAGACTGAATCATTTCATGCCTTATTTCCATAAGTGAACATGGAAGAATGAATCACCATATCAAGATTTAGTTGAAATAATCATCAGTCCACTCTGATTTAAAATACCTTTAAAAATGCAACTTTGGTGAGGTAGGATTGAATGGTGGACTTCTCTGAACCTTATTTATAACAACTCACATTGGTATGGGATTTAAAGGTTTACAAAGCTCTTTCTTCATAAAAACCCTCTGAAGCAAGGTAATTATCTCCAGTCATTATCTGATTTAGCTACATTAATTCATTTGCCCTTGGTTACAAGGCTAATTGTTGCTGGAGCTGGGATAGGAGCCCAGGCTTCCATACTCCCAATTTCAGAGCCCTTTTCACTACAATCACAGTGGTAGCATTAGAGAACTAGAACTATTCTCCATTTCTGCAGAGTCAGATTTTGTAGGGTATCCTAGCAACCTGACCACCATTTATAATATTGTCAGTAGAAAAATGCATTTTGAGTTCCAAACAAAGGAACTTCTAAAACAATTTTTTTTTGTAAGATGGGGATTTCTTGTAAGAGCATAAGAAATTTCATTGATTTAAAAACATAAGAAAAAGCAAGTTAGTGTAATTGGAGAAGAGATAGTTAATAGAATGATTGTTTTAGCACTTTTCTAAGTTTGGAGTATCTGTAAAAAAATATTAATTGCTAGCTGTATTAAAGAGTGAAATAGTTTAAGAAACATTTTCCAGTTATACCATTTCCTTGTATAAAGAAATTAAGGATGAAAGAGTTAAGTAATTTGTCCAGAGTCACACTGTAAGTGTCCAAAAAAGGATCTGACTTATACTGGTTTTTCTAACTCTAAATCTATTACTCTGTCCACTATGCTTCCTAACTACCTACATTGGAAAACTGTGCCATACATCTGTTACCAAACTTTCTTGGAAAACTCTGCCATAGAGCTTTTTCAAATGCATCTATTACTAAACTTTGTTTTATCATGTTGGTTCATGGAGTATAATACCTGGCACACAGTAGGTGTTTAATAAATTATTTTAGATGTCAAAGCAAATTGCATTCTCTAGTACTGATATGTTAAAGGACTTCTGTTGATAGTTATAGCGTGTCTTAATTTTCCAGAATGTTACTCAGCTAGGATTTTTCCCCTTTTTGTTTTAAGGTTTCTTGTTCTCCCCAAGGTTTGAAAGTTTGGGTACAGAATACCACATATTTGTGCAGCCGGGCAGGTCAGGTTCTCCCTGTAAGCATTCAGATAAACGGCTGGATACATGATGGGGACCTTCTCTGCCCAGCGTGTTGGGACTTCTGTGAACTCTGCCCTCCAGAAACAGATCCTCCAATTTCCAACTTCACAAGAGCTTTGCCACTGGGTAAGTGGTAAATACTTAAAATGCAATTCTGGAGAACATTTAAGAATAGATGAAAAAATCTTTTTGCCAGATTCTTGTTCTTTTTATTCTATTGAAAATTTTCCCACTATCTTTGAGATCCAAAAGTCAAATAGGTAAACAGGACTAACTAAATGCATGTCTGTGGAGCCTTTTGTTTATTAAACCTCCTGACCCACAAAGAAAAAAATCCAACCAGAGAAGCACTCTCCAAAAGCACTTCATTTTATTTAAAATTTTTCATGTACCTTTAAAAATTAACAAACTGCACAGAACATACAACTGTAAAGTTGTTTTTTTTTTCCCCCAAATAAAAAAACATCTACTGTAGCACTGTATTATGGCTGGTTAAGTTGAGGAAGAGTGGGAAATACATTCTCACAGCAAAAGAGACCCAGCAAAATAAGATGTATCCAAATAGATTGACAATTTTAGAGAACTTATACATATTGTATGTAGGTTTTAAGATATAACTTAAAACTTAAAGTTTTTCTTATATGTCTGAACTACAGACATAAAGGACATAATTTTTTGATACCTACCCCACAAATTGATCAAATTAAGAACTCTCAGACTAGAGTTCAGGGGCTTCTCATCCTAACTTAATATTCTGATTTTTCTATCCTCCTCCTTTGAAATCCGAAGATGAGTTTTTTCTTTCCTCAGTTTAAGTTCTCAGTAGAAGGGAGAGACAGAGTTTGGGAATGCAGTTCCATGAATTTATATCCAATGTTTTTTGAGAATATTATACTAATTTTTTTCAATAGTATTTTATTTTTCCAAACACATGTAAAGATAATTTTCAACATTCCCCTTTGAAAAACCTTGTGTTTCAAATTTTTCTCCCTTTCTCCTCCTCTCACAAGAGAGCCAGTAATCCAATATAGACTAAACATATGCAATTCTTCTTTTTTGTCATGCTGTGCAGGAAAAATTGTTATCAAAAGAAGAAAAAACTGAAAGGAAAAAAAAAACAGGCAAACAACAAAAGTGAAAATACTATGCTTTGGTCCATGTTCATTCTACATAATTCGCTCTATGGATGCAGATGGCATTGATGGCATTTTCCATCACAGGCTATGATAATTGGAGAAAAAAGTTTTCTTACTCTCAGAAACAAAATCCATTTTTCACCCTATAGCTTAATTAATTCTGCAAGTATTTATTAAGTGTCTACTGTGAGAAGGCCCCGGGACACAAAGAGGAGCTTCCCTTCTGCTGAGAATGTGCAAACTTAAGTCAATGTAAGATGACTGGCAGAGGAGAAAGCACTAATAATTCAGAGGATCAAGAAGTGTGGCCCCCTTTGTTGGGGATATTGAAGTGTCTGAGATATAAAAGTGATGAAGGACTCATCCCAGCAGAGGAATGGAGGACACAGGGGAGTGTTCACTTCAGAGAAAGTCAAGTGGCCTGTTTGGCTAAACTTAAAGCACATCAAGAATAATGATATGAAATCATCTATAAAGGGGGCTAGAGCCAAACTGGGAAAGGCTTAGTACTAAGGGAACCAAGAGCAGGACTAACATGGTCAGACCTGTGCTTGAGGAAAAGTGTTTGGTGAGTGGAGAATAAGGAGGGCAAAGACTGAAAGGAGAGGAGCCCGATGCAGTGGTAGAGAGAAGTGAAGAAGGCCCCAAATGGGATGGTGGCCTCTGAGAACAGGGAGAAAACAGTTACAAGAGGGGTGGTGGAAGTAGAATTGCCAAGGCTTGTCATGGTTCCTCTCAGAAAGTGAGTTGGGTCAAGAAGGGAGGAGCCAGAGGGGACTGGCTTGTTTCTCTGCAGCTGGAAGCCCCACTTGCCCCTTTGGGAAAGTGAGTGGGGAATAATGGTGAAACTGCAGACTGGAGATGTACTCTTTTGGGGAAAAATTCATTCAGTACTCCTTTTTGCCACTCATCTGGAGAGAGTTAATGAGTACCGAGTACCACTGTAATCTAGAGGAAAGCCACTAAATTTTTTTTTTAAATTTTCAGTGATTTATTAATTAATTAATTAATTATTGGAGTCAGGAAATGGGAGAGTTTTGTGTGAGCAACAGGAAGAAAACCAGTGTTACAGGATTGTCGAGTTACACAGTGAGGTCTAAGAAGTCTAGAATGATAGGGAAGGGGACCAGCTTTGAAGGGCACTGAATGCCAAACAGCATTGTATCTTTCGTCTTGGAGGTTGTTGGGGGCTACTGGAGTATACTGAATAGGAATTAAGATTTAAGATCATTTTGATAGCTGAGTTTACTCAGCTGGACAGGAATGGGGAGAGACTTAAGCCAAGCAGATCCACTAGCAGGACCAAGAGTCCAGATGTGAAGTTGATAAGGATCTGTACCAGAGGAATGGGAGGGAATACAGTGTCTGAGGAGGGAAGGTGGTGTGTTTGAAGATACAATTGATAGGCCTTGCCAGCAGACTGGATATGGACAGGGAGAGAGTGAGGAGCTGGAGATGATCCCTGGGTTGCAAGCCTGAGGGACTGGGAGGGTTAGAGAAGGTTTTGCACTCACTGTGTGCAAAGCTCTGGGCTAAGTGTAGGACTTATAAAAAGAGACAGTCCCTTCTAATGAGGTGTTCACATCCTAAAAAGGGACAGGTTTCAGCCACCAATCAGTTGGAAAGGCCAGTTGCAAAGTCCATGGTTATGTGCCTTCTTCAATGGTTTCCAGTGATAATGCTGCCTTCATTTCTGACACAGAACCATGTTACAACTCCAGACACTGAATAAGAAGCCCATCTAGCCTGTGTCCAAGTGGCAAGGTCAAAAAATGTTGATGGTGTCCAGAACCTTTTTTATTCTCCATTTTCATTCCTGTTTTTTCCTAGCCTAGAGTAATTAATACAATTCTTTTCAGACACATATATTCCATGTCCACCCTTATAAGGCTTAAGGTATTTCATTTTTAAAATTAAATGTTTTCTTCCAAGAAGCAATGAAAATGGACAGAACTGATTACAGTTAAATTACTTAATTTCAGTGCATAAAATATCAAAGCAATTTATGTCCACATTGTTAATTCTGTTAATTCCTTTAAATTCCAGGAATATTTACTAATTCTTGCTTTTGCTATTCCATGGTCGTAGCCTAGGTTCCATTCTTTTAGTTTTGCTTTTTTTTCCCCTTTGTAGTATTATGTACTACAAATACTACAAAGATCATAAAGACCTTTTCATATTTATTTGTATTCCTCATAATTAATATTACAGTTGGTTTTACATTAAATATATAATTTGGGAAATATTAATGTGTTTATTAGTTGGAGTCATTCTTAAACATTGTCCATTAATTATAATTTTATAATTGTTCTCATACTGAGCCTGTATTAAATAAACCAATTTCAAATATGACTTGATCTTTATTACTGCTAGTAAATAAAAAAGCAGTTAATTTTTTGTGATTTAATCTTATGTCCAATGATTTTACTAACTTAACTTTCTGCCTTAGAAATCCTTTTAAATTGCTTTTGGATTTTGAAAGGTTTTTAAGCATCAGACACTGCTGATGAGGTGTTCACACCTTCCTTTGGGAGGGCTAGCTTTTATCAATGAGGACCTTTTTGTAGATTAATTGACACCTGGTTGTCAGACCAACGTTTTATAATATTTGTAAATGTAATGTAATATAGAATAGATAGGGTGACTAGTCATCCAAAGGACAGATTCAGAAGGTGAAAAATAAATTTCCCTTCATACTTTTCCTGACACCTGACTCTGGGGTACTAACTTGGTTCAATTTTTTTTTTTAATGCTTTGTCATTTCTAAATGATTGTACAAATATCTGCATGACGTCAATGTGATCATACAAGATGACTCTCTTGTTTTGAATTCTAGATCTCTGCTCCTGCTCCTCCAGCTTGGTTGTCACGCTCTGGCTGCTGCTGGCTAACCTGTTTCCTCTCCTGGCTGGATTCCTGCTATGTGCTTTGCATTAGGGGTTCAAAAGATGGATCCCTGAGAACCTCTTTTATGGTGGTGTTCTCTTGGCCAGAGCACACAACCTAGGGGCCAGCTTATGAAAAAGGTTGAAGACAGTTGTGACTTAAACTTGGGAACCATTGATCACAATCCGACCTTGAAGCTCTCTCCATACCTAGAGTTTTGATTAACCAAGTTTTGAGAAGGAAAGTGATCTTCTCAGTTGCCAAGTCCATTAGTGTTTTAGGACCAGTGATCATCCCTTGATGGTTTTCTTGAATTCCTTTGAAAATGTCCTTGGGGTGACTAATGAATCATCAGACTAATTACATACCTCAGTATTGTCAGAAATCATGGACAAGATCAGCTGCCAGCGCCACAATAGATTGTGGAATCCTAATTCTGTTGAATCCTGTGGAGTTTTTCAAAATTGTGAACTTTCATTTGATTTCTAGAGCTTTTGGTTTTAATGCTGTTCATGGGACCCTCCTTTACATCATTGTACTGAAAGTTAGTTCAAAGGCATTGCTTTATTTAAGCAATCTCATTCTGTAACTTAATCATGCCTACCTTTTTCAAGTTAGTAGCTGAACTGAACTGTATTTATTTAGTTCCCCTAATACATTGTTAGGATTTTTTTTTTTTTTTTGACAGACTTCTTCCAACAGTATCTTTTCTTAGTAACCTTTGGAATCTATTGTTCAATCACAGCCTATTTGTGTCTTTGATTATTAGGTCACAGTGTAATGACTTCTGGGAAAAAAAAAACTTGTGAAAGAGTAACAATTACTCATTTTGAGTATGTGATGATGGGAGGGAAGACCTGGCAGTTTTTCAGGCAGGAGGCCCGAGAGCTCTAGTCCCAACAGTCGTAGAAGGCACTCGCCAGCCAGCCAGGCTCCAGAAAGAAAGCCCCAGCCTGCACAGGCGTGTCCCGCTTTTCACAGGGATAGGGAAAGGGGCTGCTGTCTGAGGACACCCCGGGGACAGGTCCAGCCCCGCATTTTGGGTTGTCTGACAGGGTGTAGGAAATGGGGATTGGCCATCCTTCCCCAGTGTCCCATCTCCAAGGCTTCTTGCCCCGTGGCCCGCAAGTGAGGAGGCTCTTGTTGCATGTCTTCAAGCACTTGCTCACCCCGAGCTTCAGAAGGCCCTTCTCCTCTTCAGAAGGTACAGGTTCTGCTTCATAACCCCAAGACTTGGGCCCGGCACAAGCCAGCTTACTTCAGCGCCACTGATTATGTGCAAGTCTTAGTGGACACTGGGAATACAGAGGCAGAACAGCCCGTGTTTTCCCTGGGCAGTGTGTGCATCCTGCTCGATGAGTGGGCAGGGAGATTATGGCCAAGTGTTAAAGTACAAAGCAGGGGGGTGGGAGAGCAAAGAAGAAATCCAGACAGACACACTCAAACCAGTGTTAGCAGTCTCCACCATTAAGTCTGAGCTGGGCAGGGTCTGTCCCTCCTTTGTACATTGAAGCCCAGAAATAAGACCCACCCTAAAGAGGGAGCCGGTTTTTTACATCTCTATTGAAGGGAAAGCTACTTTGTGTGCATGGGGCAGGAAGGGGAGCATAGATCTCTGCACTGCAGGCCCTTTGCCATAAAGTTTCCCTTACTCTCTGAAAGGCTAAAGCCCAAAATGGCTGGGGTGGTCATCTCTCAGTCCTTGCTGCTTCCAGAAAAATCCCAGTCTCTGGTGCTGAATAATCCCCAAACCAGATCCAGGTGAGAAATGGAAATTAACCCCTTCTTGCCAGGAACACACTCCAACCCCCAACCTGTTCTTGTTGGGAGTCTCTGATGTAGACCACACTTTGCTAAACAGAACAGTACAAAGGTAGTGATTAGGAAGCACACAAGCTTGATTTTTTTTTTCTACCCAATATGCGCATGCATTTCAGGGAGGTCTGGACACAAGGAAAGCTTACTTCCCTATTTTTGAAAAGAAATTAGTGGCTAATAATTGGCCTGAAGTCGATTATCTATAGTGATTCAGGAATCACTTGAACCAGACGACACAATTTCGCCAAAATTTTATAGTTAAAAATAGATTATATTCACAAGGGTAGATTGTTATCTTCTGACTGTTGTACAGTAATAGACTTTGGGAGCATTGTTTCAGAGCATGGTGCTTTTATACTTGAAAGATATCTTGATTTATTTTTCTTAATATAATTATATTTGCACTAACTACTTTCTTGATAATATAGCTGACATTTTTACTTCTGTGTGTATTTATTACATTTGCAATCTGGTAACCCAGTGTTGTGTCTGCACAAATATGAACCTTGATAAGTTTGGCATTGAATATCTTGACTTCCATAAGTAATGAGTTGTGTTGGTGTCTTCTCTGTCTGACGATAGCTTGAAAAGTGGTTTTTACCTACTTACTTTGCATTGTGTTCTGCTATTTGTACAAGATGTGTCTACTGTGTTTACAGGACTAACTAACCCTATATAGCTTCTCCAGGGAGGTTTTAAGAAGCATTTCTTGATCTGCTGGAGTGTAGCAATGGAATAAACAGTGGTTTTAATTACCTGATATTTCAGTTCAGGATTTGTGAGAATGTTTTCCTTTGGGGACCAGAAATTCTGAATGCTAGAAAATTGTAAATGGCTCAGTTCCTATGGAAAACACATAACCCATGGAAGGTTATTTCATATTAGAAATGACAAAACCAAGTTACCATGGAAATATTAAGTAGGATGAGAAGACTGCTGCTATAAAGAAAAGGAGATGGAAATGAGGGGACAGTAGTGGAGAGCAGCAAAGGATGAATTGAACAGCTTTCTGACTCAGGAGGGGAAATGTCCTTGTAAAACTGACTACCTCAGTTTTCCATGCAGTCATAAATTCATTTTACTCATGTTAACTTCTAAATAATTTAAAATATAACACAAAAAAAAGTCTCAGGTTTTAAAGAACAGAAATCATAGGAAATAAAAGCCATTTCAGCAACAGACGAGTTGACTGTTTTGGAGAAAAGGACTTTAAAGGCCATCTAGTCCAAACCCCTTCCCAGTGCAGGAACCCCACTATAATACCCCTTTCAAGTGATCATCCCTCTGCTCCTTGAATATATATGACAAGGAATTCACTACCTCAGAAGGCAAACCCATTCCAATTTTTGCACATATTTTAGAAAGAGAAAATTTTAGACCTTTGTCATCTTCCCTACCATAGACCTTTTAGTCACCACAAAACATTTTCATTCTCATTTGGGCTTCTTTGTTTAAAGTTAAGACAAAGGAATTTCTGATCCTTTTCAAAATACTTTTAGAGAAAAATAAAATAAGGTTCAACCAGAATATTTCACAATGGGAATCTTCAGTATTAACCTTGTGATCACTGAGAAAAAAATTATCTGATTGTATGACCTCAAACAAGTCATCTATTCTTTTTAACCCATTTTCCTCATGTACCTTACAACTCTGAAGCATCCACAAAACAAGAATGGTTCTGCTTCCCATTTCTGGAATATACCTTACTTGCATGCATGCTGTGTTTGATAAAGCATGCTGTTGGTTTTATAGTACTATCCTTCAACCATGATGTTCTTAAAAATGGAATGGTTAGAAGGATGATTATTAGCAGCTGAGCAGGAATGGTATACTTCCTGCAGGTCCCATTGCTTGAAATGCACTAACCTTTAGTGCCAAGACCTTTCTGACAATGCAGAAAAATATCAGCATTTTAATGAAGTTCCTTCTACAGACCAAGGATTGTTTTAAAGAGGGACAAACTTACCTTCAAAAAGATTGTCTACTTTTTTTTGGCGTGAATTACATTTGGAATAAATTATTCTAACTTATATTTGCATATTTCAAACAAGATTGAAGATATAAGGGCTAACTTTTTATTTATGGGGGACTGTAAATTTAAGATATTCTTGGGTAAAATGTATGTGTAACATTGACAAAATAAAAACAAATTAGAAAGTAACTTGCATCTTGTATTTCCTAAGCAGCATCATTTGTTGGATAATTTGGATAAGGAGTACAAATGCAAGAAATGCATTTGTAGGAAAAACTGGTAGTTCACTTATTCTGGAGCACAATTCAACATTTTTATTTTTTTTTTAATTTTCAATAATGTGTTTTCCAAAGACATGTAAAGATAATTTCCAACATTCATTTTTATAAGCCTGTTCCAAATTTTTCTCCCTCCCTTCCTTACCTCCCCCAAGATAGCAAGTAATCTAACATAGGTTAATTAACTATGTACAATTCTTTTAAACATATTTCCATATTTGTCATCAATATATTTTAAGCCTAATGGGGAGTCCAGTTCTCTAGCCCAGAGCACAGAGAATTTTGTATAAAACTATAGAATTTCATCAGGTAAGCTACCCTAAAACAAACAGGAAAGGGAGTGAGCAAAAGGAAACAGGAGCCAAGTAGTAATGGCTAAAATATTCCAGACCCATTTCACAACCCAGTTGGGTATGATAATGAACAATCAAAAACCAACAGCAGAATCCAGGTCACTGACCCTTTAGTGTTTGGTATAGGACTTTTTAATAGAACTTGTTAATAGAATTACTCCTTGTAACATAAAACACTATAACTGATTGGCACTGGTGCTGGGAAATGATTTTTTTTTCTCTTTTAACAAGAGTATAAAGGAAGGGAGGGAATCTAGGACACTTCTCTCTTTCTTAAGGTAACTCTTCCTCATCAGAGGGGAAAATGGAACCAGAAGTACTTAGGACTTTACAAGGACATTTTTCTGATGAAAAAGTCAATGTGGTTGGTGAAATTTACAGAAATTCAAAATGCCTTCTGATCTGAAAGTCTAACTGTTGCCTCAGGTGTTTTATTTATAATTTTTTATGTTAATAACAAAAATAGTTGATAATGCAACTTA
Source organism: Myrmecobius fasciatus (assembly GCA_023553655.1). Lineage (NCBI taxonomy): Eukaryota > Metazoa > Chordata > Mammalia > Dasyuromorphia > Myrmecobiidae > Myrmecobius > Myrmecobius fasciatus. Next base: position 82,728 of record JAJPUD010008251.1, read on the forward strand.
AGGAATCCAGTGGATGTTAGACAACCATACAGCAAAGTTAAGAATAAAGATATTGTGTGTTCACACAGCCCTTTAAATGTTTATAGATTATTTGACCTTTAAATTGATTGTTCTTGTGTAATTTGATTTTCCTGTCAATAAAATTTAAGGCTTCCAGTATTCCAAGAAGAAAAGATATATTGGGGTTGTAAAATGTTGCTGGAATTCAATATATTGCTGAATCATTGGTATTCTGAGCACTTTCTTTTTTATTCTTTTGTCAGACTAAGCAGAATTTCACAGCTATAGAAAGTATTGTGATGACACCCCTCTTTTAAAGGCGAGCATATTGGGCTTTGTTTTGTATATTTAGTAATATCTAAACTGGTTCTAAGATACTGCTGTTCCAATAATTGACTTCTATATTCAGATATTTTCAGTGGAAACTTAATTACCATGAAATATCACCATTCTATCTGATAAAATGAACTTTTTTGTCTAGCAATTTTGTTGAAATGAAATTACTTTTATGGGATAAGACATCCCTACTGCTGTCTTAGACCACTGACACCAGCATCTTAATGGTTTAGTTCTTTAATATTCAAAGACTAACTAGTAGACTATTGAATAAAAGATGAATCCAAGTGTTCTCATCCAGGAGTCATGAATGTCTTCCATTTTGCTATCTACTTACATAGAGCTTTATGGTTTATCTATAAGTATTTGTGTAACTTTGAAAATACTCATTGACTCTTCAGCACCATCATGGAAGAATGGCTCTTCCATTTAATGACTTTGGACACATTTCACTTCTCACCCTCAACTTCTTTTTTAAAATAAGGTTGAACTTAATAACTTTTAAGGGCCCTTCCAACTCTGAATCTGGGATCCTATGATCTTCCTTTGTAGGGACAAACTAGATAAGTATAAATACTACCGTTGCAGGTTAATTGTAGTTTCTGCACTAAACAGATATAGAAGAGTAGAAAAAATTGTGGAAAAAAATTAAATAAGCTCTTCCAAACTAAGTCAACGTTTATTTACCTTTGACAATTAAAAAATGAAAAAACTCAAAAGCACATTGATTAGTGAGAACCCTCATACCTCCCTACCATGAGTACTTTGTATAGAAAGAGAATAACAAGGTACTAGAGGCAATGAGTACTGAACAGTAGAAAAATCAAAACTATATCTTAAGCAGAAAAAGACCAGTGATCACTATTCATAATTATTTCAGATTAGCTATATGCTATAGGTTCTTTGGTTACAACAAGCTAAAGAGATGATGCATGTTCAACCTGATCTGTTTGAAAAGCTAAAGTATCCACTTATGTGATTAGTGAATTTGGTTCTTCCATCAGGTAAAGAGCAAATACAAGGATAAGAAAGTATATAACAAATGTAGTATATGATCCAATTAGCCCTTTATACAATTTTAAAAGATTTAGGGTCACTGGCCATTGACTAGGAAAAGATTTGTTATACCCTTAAAAGGTCTTTCAAAAGTTAGAACTTGGAAAAAGTTTCTAATTTCCAGTGAGAATTGAGCTTTGTAGAACAGGAATCTCAGATGCCCAGCAGAGATGCTACACCCATTGAGAAATGTAAGGAAAAGAGGGTCTTATAGTAGTAGAGGCATGAATTATTTCAATCATACATGTTCCTGACATTTGTGCCCCAACTACTCTCTACTATATCCACAGATGCTATGCATTTGTGAGAAATGTTGCACCATACTTATAAGGAGAATGTTTTGCAGCTATATTTATTACTATATTATTTTAACAAATGCCTTTGTTTTGAGCTACTTGTCTACTTACTTGACTATTAAGGATAAGCTCAGTAGTAGGGGTTCATGGGCTGTAGTTTCAGGAGAATGGACTATAAGGAACCCTAAAAACTGTGAGAGTAGGAACTCCTTTGGAGGTCCAAACTGTAAATCTATGACTTCCAGTTGAAAAAATGCTATAATTTTATAAATGAAAGTGAAATGTAGACAACATTAAAGATGAGCATTATTCCTCAGAGAAATTTAGTTAAAGCAAAAAAGTTTGCACAAAGAAGTTGAAAGTCCAGAAACTGACTGACTGAAGAAACAAACTTTATTTGCCAAGTATGTTCTTTTAAAAATAATATTTTATTTTTTCCAATTACATGTAAAAGCAATTTTTAGCATTCATATTTTTTAATTCCAAATTTTCTTTTCTCCCCTTACCGTTCTCTAAGAAGGCAAGCAATTTTATATAGGTTACACGTGTGCAATCCTGCAAAACCTTTTCATGTTAGTCATTTTGTGAAAAAAGAAATGAGCAAAACCAAAACAAGTGAAAAATAGTATACTTCAATCTGTATTCAACTCCATCAATTCTTTCTCTGCAGGCAGAGATCATTTTTCATAAGTCCTTTAGAATTGTCTTGAATTATTATATTTCTGAAAATAATAGCTAAGTCATTCACATTTGATCACTATTACAGTATTCTTGTTACTGTGTACAAGGTTCCTTCTGGTTCTATTTCACTCCGCATCAGTTCATGTAACTTTTTCCAGATACTAGGATCCGTCATACTAGCCAAGTTTTAATTTGCATTTCTTTAATCAGTATTGTCGAGCATTTTTCCATATGACTAGAATTAGCTTTGATTTCTTCATCTGAAAATACCTATTCATATCATTTGACCATTTTTCAATTTGAGAAGAACCTTACTCAGTTTTCTTATGTATATATATATCTTAGAATCTTATATCTTAGAAATGAGGCCTTTAAGGCACTGGCTGTAAAAAAATAATTTCTCCCAATTGTTTCTGTTGGTGCAAAATTTCTTTTGATTAATATAATAAAAATTAACCATTCTATAGCTCATAATGCTCTTTGTTCTCTTTCTTGATCCTAATTACTTTCACAATCCATAGTTAAACTATTATATGTTCCTCTAATTTGCTTATGGCATCACCCTTTATGTCTAAATCATGCATCCATTTTGAAGTTATTTGGGTGTATAATGTAAGATGTTGGTCTATACCTAATTTATGTCAAATTGTTTTCCAGTTTTCCCAGAAATTTGAGTCAGATAGTGGTTTCTTGACTTTGTAGATTACTTATTTACTACAACATATTGTGTACCTAATCTGTTCCACTGATCAACCACTCTTTCGTAGCCAGTACCAGATTGTTTTGATTACCATTTTGTAATACAGTTTGAGATCTCATATGGCTAGACTAGGCCACCTTCCTTCATATTTTTTCCCATTATTTTCTTTGATATTTTTGACCTTTTGTTCTAGATCAATTGTGTTATTTTTTTTCTACCTCCATAAAATAATTTTTGGTAGTATGATTGGTATGGAACTGAATAAGTTTTAGAATTGAAACTTATATATATATATATATATATAAAATATATACTTGTATATATAATATATGTATATGTATTACATATATTATATATATAGTATATAATTATATATATATCATTTGTACTTATATATATTACATATATATATGCATGTGTATATGTGTATATGTATATATATAAAATATATAATTATATATATATATAAAATAAAACAATTTTATTATATTGACTTAGGCTATCCATGAACAATTAACATTTTTCAAGTCATCAACTCCTCAGAGCAATTGGCAAATCCCTTTTCTCCAGGTGAGAGGCTTCTGTCCTGTGTTTCTAGAAAGAAATAAACACTGCCTCCAATAGTTCTGAAGGACTAATGATGAAAAACACAATCTACTCCTGAGAAATGATGAACTCTGAAGACAGACTAAATTTTTTTTCTAATTTTTCTTACTTTTTTTGGTAAGATGGCTAAAATGGAAATAAATTTTACATGATTCATATGTATAATTTTTTTCTGTTAAAACATAATTTATTCTGATTTGTTCAAATCATTGGGGACATAATTTGTTTCTTTTATTTACAATTGGTTTTCCAATGAATATTTTTTGTACAGATGGGATTTTTAAAAAATATATTTTTTTATTTTCTCCAGTTACATGTAAAACTATTTTTTGTTATATATATACATTTGTTTTTTACATATTTCCATAAGAATTATGTTGGGAGGGGGTGGAGCCAAGATGGCAAAGTGCAGACATCATTCTCTGTGAATTCCTGTGATCTTCCCTTAGACCCAGAACAAATTAAGCCTCTGAACTAGTTTTGGAGTGAGGGCTCCATCAAATACTTGGAGTACAACACACTTCTATCAAAAATTACCTTGGAAGAATTCCGGAGCAGGTCTGTTTCAGATGAGCAGGGGATCTGCCGCTTGCCAGGCTCAGGCGCCAGCACGCAGCTGGGGTGGAAAACTGGGGCTGGGACAGAGGTTGGCAGATTCTAGGCACCCAGGAAGTCCCTGGGAGACGCTTGGGCTACTTTGCTCTGCTTGCGGGCAGGTGCTTTGGCAGATCTGCCTTTGGTAAAGGGTGGATTAAGAGTAATTGAAAGGTCAGACCTAGCGTGGACCTAGTCCGACCAGTCCCACACCAGAAGTCAACTATGCAAACTGCCCCAGGGCACATTGAAACGGCTGGGGGTCCCTTGCTTTAATCAGACCTCAAGCTCTAAAAAATGAGTAAGAAGCAGAAGAGTGCTCTCACCATAGACAGCTTTTATGGAGAGAAAAAAGGGCAGACTTCAAATCCTGAGGTTCCTAAAGGGAAAGCAACCCCAGATGAAGCCACAAAGGTGGACATGAGATGATACCCATTTCACAAGGCTTTCCTGGAAGAGTGCATAAAGAATCTCAAAAGAGAGTTAGAAGAAAAATGGGGAAATGAATTGAGATCAGTGCAAGAAGGATATAATGCTCTGCAAAAGATATATGAAAAAGACACCAATTCATTGAAAAACAAAATTGGTGATATGGAAAAAGTCACCAACTCACTAGAAAACAAAAATGGTGAATTGGAAAAAGATAACAATTAATTGAAAAACAAAATTGGTGTATTGGAAAAAGTCACCAACTCACTGGAAAACAAAACTGGTGAAATGGAAAAAATCACCAATTCACTGGAAAATAAAAATGGTGAATTGGAAAAAGATAACAATTCATTGAAAAACAAAATTGGTGAATTGGAAAAAGACAACAATTCACTGAAAAATAAAATTGGCAAAATGGAAAAAGAATGCAATGAACTAAAAAATTCAATTGGTCAGTTACAAAAGGAGCTTAAAAAAGTAACTGAAGGAAATAATACTTTAAAATTTAAAATTGAACAAATAGAAGTGAATGACTCAATAAGACTTCAAGAATCAGTCAAACAAAAATAAAAAATGAAAAAATAGAAGAAAATATGAAATACCTCCTAGGAAAAACAACTGACTTGGAGAGACAATCTAAGGATTATAGGACTCCCTGAAAGCCACGATGAAAAAAAGAACTTAGATGCTATCTTCCAGGAAATCATGAAAGAAAATTGCCCTGATGTTTTAGAATCAGAAGGCAAAATCGCCATTGAAAGAATTCACCGATCAACTCCTGAAAGAGACCCCAAAATTAAAACCCCAAGGAATATTGTGGCCAAATTTCAGGACTATCGCACCAAGAAAAAGATATTGCAAGCAGCTAGAAAGAAACAATTCAAATACCAAGGAACTATAATTAGAATCACACAAGATCTGTCAGCTTCCACTTTAAAGGATCGAAGGGCCTGGAATCAGATATTCCAAAAGGTAAAAGAACTTGGATTACAGCCAAGAATAAGTTATCCAGCTAGAATGAGCATTATCTTCTAGGGAAGAAGATGGTCATTCAATGATACAGGAGAATTTCACCTATTTCTAATGAAAAGACCAGATTTGAACAAAAAATTTGACCTCCAAACACAGAACTCAAGAGAAGCATAAAAAGGTAAAAAGGAAAGAACTCTTGAGAACTATATTTCTACTATGGGTATCCTTAAAGAATGGGGGTATAATTTGATTTTACTTTGATAATAATGGAAAAGAAATTAGAGGTGGAAGGGCTATCATACTGGAAAAAATGGGGAAAGGAGGTAAAGTTAAAAAAAAAAGAAGGTAAAATAAGCTAAAATCTCATGAAGAGACATAGAAAATCTAATATAATTGAGGTAAAGAAGGGAGGGCGATGAGCATTGTGTAAATCTTACTCTCATTAGATTGGGCTCTAAAAGAGTATATCAGACACATTTGGCTTCAAAGAAAAACTTGGCCTTCCTTATAGGGAAGTAGGAGGGAAAGGAAGAAAATAAAGGGATAGACTAATAGAAGGTAAAATAGAAAAATTAGGGGAAAGGTGTAAAAAAGAGGGAGGGTTTATAAAGGGAAGAGGGAGGTAGTCATCAAAAACAAAATACTGGGGAGGGGGGAAGGGAGAAAGGGGAAAGGGAAGAGAAAAACATAACTTTGGGTAAAGAAGATGGCAGGAAATACAGATATAGTTATTTTAATTGTGACTGTGAATGGGATGAACTCTCCCATAAAACGGAAGTGGATAGCAGACTGTATTAAAAGTCAGAATCCAACAATATGTTGTTTACAAGAAACACATCTAAAATATAGAGATACATATAGAGTAAAGGTAAAAGGCTGGAGCAGAATCTTTTATGCTCCAGGTAAACAAAACAAAGCAGGGGTAGCAATCCTTATTTCAGATCAAGTAAGAGCAAAAATAGATCTAATTAAAAGAGATAAGGAAGGAAACTATATTTTACTAAAGGGTACCATAGACAATGAAGCGGTATCAATAATAAACATAAGCACCAAGTGGTATAGCATCCAAATTCCTAGAGGAGAAACTAACAGAGATGCAAGGAGAAATAGACAGCAAAACTATACTAGTGGGGGATCTCAACCTTGCTCTCTCAGAATTAGATAAACCACAAAATAAATATGAAAGAAATCAGGGAGGTAAACAAATTGTTAGAAAAGTTAATTATGATAGATCTTTGGAGAAAATTGAATGGAGACAGTAGGGAGCTTACATTTTTCTCTGCAGTTCATGGAACTTATACAAAAATTGATCATGTGTTAGGGCATAAAAACCTCAAAATCAAATGCAGAAAAGCAGAAATAGTAAATGCATCCTTTTCAGATCATGATGCAATAAAACTCACATGCAATATAAGGCCAGGAGAAAATAAACCAAAAGCTAATTGGAAATTAAATAATCTAAGTTTAAAGAATGAATGGGTGAAAGAGCAAATTATAGACACAATCAATAATTTCATCCAGGAGAATGACAATAATGAGAGAACATACCAAAATTTGTGGGATACGGCCAAAGCGGTTATAAGGGGTAATTTTATATCTCTAGATGCTTACTTGCATTAAATAGAGAAAGAGAAGATCAATGAATTGGGTTTACAATTAAAAAAGCTAGAAAAAGAGCAAATTAAAAACCCTCAATTAAATACCAAATTGGAAATTCTGAAAATAAAAAGGGAGATTAATAAAATTGAAAATAAGAAAACTATTGAATTAATAAATAAAACTAAGAGTTGGTTTTATGAAAAAACCAACAAAATAGATAAGCCTTTAGCTAATTTGATTAGAAAAAGGAAAGAGGAAAATCAAATTGCTAGTCTCAAAAATGATAAGGGAGAACTTTCCTCCAATAAAGAGGAAATTAGAGTAATAATTGGGAGTTACTTTGCCCAACTTTATGCCAATAAATTTGATAATCTAAATGAAGTGGAGGAATATTTACAAAAATATAGATTGCCCAGGTTAACAGAAGAGGAAATAAATTATTTAAATAGCCCCATTTTAGAAAAAGAAATAGAACAAGCTATTAATCAACTCCCTAAGAAAAAATCTCCAGGGCCAGATGGATTTACATGTGAATTCTACCAAACATTCAAAGAACAATTAATTCCAATACTATATAAACTATTTGAAAAAACAGGGAAAGAAGGTGTACTACCAAATTCCTTCGATGATACAAATATGGTGCTGATAGCTAAACCAGGTAGGGAGAAAACAGAAAAAGAAAACTATAGACCAATTTCCCTAATGAATATTGATGCAAAAATTTTAAATAAAATATTAGCAATGAGATTACAGAAAGTCATCCCCAGGATAATACACTATGACCAAGTAGGATTTATACCAGGAATGCAGGGATGGTTCAATATTAGGAAAACTATCAACATAATCAATTATATTAATAACCAAACTAACAAAAACCATATGATTATTTCAATAGATGCAGAAAAAGCTTTTGATAAAATCCAACACCCATTCCTATTAAAAACACTAGAGAGTATAGGAATAAATGGGCTTTTCCTTAAAATTATTAGTAGTATCTACTTAAAACCATCAGCAAGTATCATATGTAATGGGGACAAACTAGAACCATTCCCAATAAGATCAGGAGTGAAACAAGGCTTCCAACTGTCACCATTATTATTTAATATTGTATTAGAAATGTTAGATTTGGCAGTAAGAGAAGAAAAAAAAAAGAGTGGGCAATGAGGAAACCTAATTATCACTCTTTGCAGATGATATGATGGTATACTTAGATAACCCTAGAGACTCGACTAAAAAATTACTAGAAACAATTCACAACTTTAGCAAAGTTGCAGGATACAAAATAAATCCACATAAATCATCAGCATTTTTATATATTACCAACAAAGTTCAGCAGCAAGAGATACAAAAAGAAATTCCATTCAAAATAACCATTGATAGTATGAAATATTTGGGAATCTATCTGCCAAGAAAAAGTCAGGAACTATATGAACTAAACTACAAAACACTTTCCACACAAAGTCAGACGTCATCAATTGGAAAAACATCAAATACTCATGGGTAGGCTGAGCGAATATAATAAAAATGACAATACTACTCAGACTAATTTACTTATTTAATGCTATACTAATCAAACTCCCAAAAAATTATTTTACAGATCTAGAAAAAATAGTAGCAAAATTCATTTGGAAGAACAAAAGGCCAAGAATTTCAAGGGAATTAATGAAAAAAAAGGCTGATGGAGGTGGCCTTGCTGTACCAGATCTAAAACAATATTATAAAGCAGCGGCCATCAAAACCATTTGGTACTGGCTAAGAAATAGAGTAGTCGATCAGTGGCATAGGATAGAATCACAGAACAATCTAGGCAATAACTATAGCAATTTAGTGTTTGATAAACCCAAAGACCCCAGCTTCTGGGATAAGTACTCACTATTTGACAAAAACTGCTGGGAAAATTGGAAACTAGTGTGGAACAAATTAGGCCTTGACCCACACCTACCACCACATACTAAGATAAGATCTAAATGGGTTCATGATCTGGATATAAAGAGTGATATTATAAGTAAATTAGAGGAACATAGTATAGTTTACCTCTCAGACCTGTGAAGATGGAATAAATTTATGTCCAGAGAAGATCTGGAACTCTTAATTGAACACCAGATAGATAATTTTGACTATATTAAGTTAAAAAGTTTTTATACAAACAAAACCAATGCAGTCAAGATTAGGAGGGAAGCAATATATTGGGAAATCATCTTTACATTTAAGGGGTCCGATAAAGGTCTTATTTCTAAAATATATAGAGAATTATTTCATATTTATAAGAATTCAAGCCATTCTCCAGTCAATAAATGGTCAAAGGATATGAACAATTTTCAGATGATGAAATTAAAACCATCTCTAGTCATATGAAAAGGTGCTCCAAATCACTACTGGTCAGAGAAATGCAAATTAAGACAACTCTGGCTAAAATGACGGGAAATGATAATGACAAATGTTGGTGGGGATGTGGAAAAATTGGGATGCTGACACATTGTTGGTGGAACTGTGAACGGATCCAGCCATTCTGGAGAGCAATTTGAAACTATGCCCAAAGGGTTATCAAACTGTGCATACCCTTTGACCCAGCAGTGTTTCTATTGGGCCTATATCCCAAAGAAATCTTAAAGGAAGGAAAGGGCCCCACATGTGCAAAAATGTTTGTGGCAGCCCTTTTTGTAGTGGCTAGAAACTGGAAGGTAAATGGATGCCCATCAATTGGAGAATGGCTGAACAAATTATGGTATATGAATGTTATGGAGTATTATTGTTCTATAAGAAACGACCAGCAGGGGGCAGCTAGGTGGCGCAGTGGATAGAGCACCAGCCCTGAAGTCAGGAGGACCTGAGTTCAAATCTGGTCTCAGACACTTCCTAGCTGTGTGACCCTGGGCAAGTCACTTAACCCCAATTGCCTCAGCAAAAA
>JAJPUD010008252.1:0-21602 GCA_023553655.1 Myrmecobius fasciatus
AGATACAGAGAGAGAGAGAGAGCCAAGAGAGGACGAGAGGGAGGGAGAGAGGAAGAGAGAGGGAGAAAGAGAATAAGGGTGAAGAAAGAGAGAGACACACAGAGAGAGAGAAGCAATTGGGGTAAAGTGACTTGCCCAGAGTCACACAACTAGGAAGTGTTAAATGTCTAAGGCTGCCCATGTTTCCTTGAAGACAGATGTTCTGACTCCCTGGACTTGGTTCTCTACCCAGAACCAATCTCCTTCCCAGAACTATTAGCCAGGACTGTACCGAATCATATGAGGAAGAGAATCCAAATTCTGTCTTCTGTAAGAGGTTGAAGAGTTTCTGCAGATAAATTTAAAGGGATTATGAGGGATTACAAGAGAATAGACAAATAGGTATAAGATTCAAGGAAGTTGGGGAAGTTGTCCATACCGTAATATTCTCAGCCAATTCCCCTCCAGTGAGAATATGTCCATCTGAATGCTTTTTTATGTGCTGGGTGGCTGAACTGCAAATATCTGTGATGTAGTGATGTAGATAGTGATAGAAATTTGGAACCATATCTGAGAAAGAGAAAATCTGTGATCCTGGGAAATTTGAGGAGTTGTGGGTGGGGTGGTTGGAATTTAGAAGGGAAACGGGATTTTTTGGGGGGAGAGACAAGGTTAAGTCCTGAGAAGGAATTATAGGGACTTCTGACTAGAGGAACAGTCACCTTCTGGATCTCCACTGTCTCCACTTGCCACTTTTATCCCAGGAAATGGCAAAAGATAGCAGCACACTTGTTTATTCTTAACAGTCTTCTGAATTCTGGGATATCTACCAGAAATTTTCTGAGGAGACAGCAAGACCTTAAGGTAGGCTCCACACTTCAGGTAATAGCTTCTTTCTCCCACCCAATGTTCCTGTGGCCCTCTCCCACTTTGAATGTACACACTACCATTTTTTTTCCTCTTAAACTCAGACCTCATGTCCTTTCCCACCACCCTCCAAACACATGTCAAATTGATATTCTTAAAGCATAGATTCAGTAAGTCAGTCCTTTGCTCAAGAAGCTTCAATGGCTTTTTATTGCCTTTGAGATAAAATATAAACTTGTTTGTTTGGTATTTACAGTCCCTCATCATAATCTCCATAATCTTCATTACATTATTGGTTTTCATACACTCTTATGACCCAACCAAACTGACCTTCTATTTGCTGCTCTTTGACTTTAGCATGTTTTTCACTCTTTAACTCCAACCCCAAAGCTCACCTCAAATGACTCCTGCTAAATGAATTCTTTTCTGATTTTCCCCAGTTGCTAGTGCTCTCCCCACAAATGATTTTGTATCTACTTATATATATATAATCACATACATGTACGTATTTGTCCCCACCATCACCACCAAGAAAGATTAAATTCTTTGAGAACAGACTGTTTTGCCTTAGACTCAGTATTCCCAGGACTTAGCATAATACTTCCTCAATAGTAGGCATTTATTTAATGCTTATTGAATGAATGGATCAATCAATCAATGTTCCTACTTGCCTGGAACACATCATTCATGTGTTTTCCACCTTCCTCCTTTCCAAATATAGCTGAGCAAAACCAGTCACGAACTAAGAGATCCAGATGCTGGAAAAGAAGAAAAGATAAGACAACTTGACAAATGGATTCTAGAGTAGGGTAAGAGTCTTAGGACAAATGTACTGAGCAAAAAATCCCTCACCTGTATTGGTTCCATCTTAAAATATTCTCCTATCTCTTCAGCAATGTGGAGGAACATCTGGTAAACAGATTATAAGTTAAGGCTCTTCTTGTCATGGGACCAAGATATTTCTGTCTCTCTCTGTCACTGTCTCTCTCTCTCTCTCTTTGTGTGTCTCTTTGGCTCTGGTTCTTTCTCTTATCTCTCTATGTCTCTGTTTCTCTCTGTCTCTGTCTGTATCCGTCTTTCTGTCTCTGTTTCTCTGTCTCTCTCTGGCACTGTCTGTCTCTCTGTCTCTGTCTCTGTCACTGTCTCTCTCTGTGTCTCTGTTTCTCTGTCTCTGTGTCTCTCCTGTCTTTGTCTATTTCTCTGTCTCCCTCTCTCTCTTTTTCTCCTCTCTCCCTCTTTCCTTTCCTTCCTTTCTATTTCTTTCCCTCCCTTCCCCTCTCTCCCTTCCCCTTTCTGTCTGTCTCTTTCTCCTCCCTCTCTTTCTATCTCTCTTCCCCCTCTCTCTTTCTCTTCCCCCCTCCCTCTCCCTCTCTCTGTCTTTTTCCTCCCTCCCCCCCTCTCTCTATCTGTCCCTCTATCCTCTTCATCTCTTTCTCTATCTCTGTCTCTCTATCTTTTCCCTCCCTCTCTCTCCCCCTCCCTCTCTCTGTCTTTGTCTCTCAGTCTCTCTTGAAGTTCCTTACATTCTACTGGTGAAACCAGAGATCTTCCTACTAGTTCTCATGGCGACACTCTGAAACCAGATGTCTTTTATCCCAAACCTTGTTCTTTACCTCAAACCATTTCTTCTCTTTTCCCCAAATCCCAGCAGTAGTTTAAATGTCTGCTCACCTCCAGATGTTCCAGATCAGTATCCTTCAGCAACCGAGAGACATTGAGAATCTAGGGAACAAGGAAGACAGGGAATTGGGAAGGCAAATCAGGAACAGGAGAGCCTAGGAAACTTGATCATTGAGCATTTCAGAAAGTATTAACCCTCTTCTTTAGGATAATCACATTCTCATAATGGGATTATTACATATTATGAGAGGAAGAGAATTTACTTTACAAGGCAATAACAAGAACCTTGTAGCTAGCAGATCTTCTTGCAGATCTTCTGTGCAGAAATCAAACCTAATCTAGCCTAGTTAATTAGGAGATAGGAAGAAATTTTCTAACCTACTTTTAAAATATTGCTTCAGGAACTACTTAGGGGCAGGAAATATTAAGCACAAACATAGAAGCTAGTGAGAATCAAGCTATCATTTTTACTAAGAACACAGTAGCCAGTCCAGATTCAATTTCTCAGGTCTAGAAATTTCATTCATTTTAGTTTACATAGCAAACAGATCAACAATACAATGATTTAAAAATACAAATCATATGCACTTTAGATATGACCTTACAGATCAAAAAAATAAATGTTCAACATTCATTCCCAATTACAATAATATCAAAAGCAATCCTGTCCTATTAAGGCAGTACATTAAGATGCCTTTTTTTTTTAGATGACATTTTCACCATTCTTCTTTGGTTCATTTCCTGAGTTATAATTCATATTTGACCTACAAATCCTACAATAAGCTAGAAGCTATCTTAGACAGAGAATTCATAGACTAGGGAACAAAACACCTGATGAGAGCTGAGCAGCATGCTGAGGGCTATGAGTTTGGCATTCGTTTCCTTGTCCTGTTCTAGACTTATGGACCCTTCTGTATCCACAAGAAACACAGCCACCTGGAGGGAAGAGAAAAAAGACAGAGTATGAGGTCAGATTATGAAGTCAGAGTTTCCTCTCATCCTTCTTCTTCTTCTTCCCTTAGAAGTTCCTCAATTCTTCTAACTTTTCACCTTACTTTCCCTCAGCTTCTCTCCTTTCTCCTTTTTTATTTTCTCTATCCCCTATGCCCATGCTCTTTTTTCTTTTCCATTGTCCATTCCTTGCCTCTCTGCCTTTTGCCTTCCATCTAGCTCTCTATTTCCCTATTCTGTAATCTTACCTTCATCCCCTCCTTCTCCAGAACAAATGGCTGACTCCATATCCACAGGCCCTTAGTGATGCATTTAGTGCCTGGTTCACACTGGAACCTCTGTAAAGTTCTTCCACTTCTCATCCACTGTAGATCCTTGGATTCCTAAAGAAGGTGGAATTAATTATTTCTCCCCAGCACCCATATATCACATATACAAAATCTCTCCATTAGAATTTATTTATTCCCTTCTCAAAATCCAGGTCTGGGCTTCCCATATTGAACTCCCTTCAGAAGCTTTTTGTCTCAACTCATTTCTCTTCTTCCATGATTCTTGTCCTCCCCTCCCCTTCACCTGTCTAGGTCATGTAATCCCAACCCCAGGTCTTACCAGACCCTGCATTCCTCGGATTAGATAGTTGAGAAGGAAAGACTTTCCTGTTCTCTGTTCCCCCATGACAGAGATGATACAGACTGGATTGTTCTTGGCTTGAGGGTGATTCAAACATTGAGCCAGAGACTCTAGACAGAGGGTGAAATCCATTCTGGAGTTAGTCTGGACCAGCTGCAGAGGCTTTGCCTCTGTATTGTGAGCACCATAGGGTTTCTAAGGAGAAAAAGGAAATGTACTATAAACTTCCTAATTTTGGATCTGATCCTGGAGTACCTACCTCTATTAAGTAATGAAGGAATTCCCCATCTTTCACCCTAATCATTCTAGACTTAATCCAAAATTCACAACCTCCTCCTGAATCAGGAAAACACAATTTATTAAGTGTTCTCTATATGATAAACACTAGGATAATCAGACCCAGAAACTCATTTTTTTTCCTTCTTTACATGAGACTGTGAAACCCCAATCCCTGACCTGGTTTGAGCCTGCATTCTGCTGGAGAAAGTTCATGTTCTCTGATAAACTGCGGAGTCGAGTGTCTGGAACTAGCTGTGTCTTATCACTTCTCCTCCTGCACTCAGGGCAGCGAGGTGGTTGAGAACCTGGAACTCGGGAGTCCCAGTGACGGGTGATGCACTGAGCACAGAAGTTGTGGCCACATTCAAGAGAAACAGGATCCCGGAACAACTCCCAGCAGATGGAACACGTAAGATCAGACGTCAGTAAATCCAGTGTGTCAACTGAAGTTTTTGGTGAGGGGCTTCTTGGAAGGGAGCTGGATCTAAAGATGGAGAGCAAAGTGCTAGAGAGAAGGATGTCTAGATCTGGGAAGGATAGAAGGAGCTAATGGGGGGAGCTGAGATTTGACCACATTTCATTTAAGAAAGGAAAAGGGTGAGAGAAGTGGGAACTAAATGTATATTTTGATTTAATTTCTTTTTTTATACTCTTTGAATTTCTCTGTGGATCACTGTGGGAAGGAAAGACTGCTAAAGAAGTGGGGGGGGTGGAGGAGGGAATTTTTTTTTTGATCCCAGACTGATTTGTTTATTATAAAATCTTAGAATTAGAAGGAATATTATAGATTTTTCCAGACTATCTTGTCACCCAATGCAGGAATACCCTCTAGCATCCAGTGATAAGGAATTGTTTACAGGTTGAAGTAGACCATTCTCTTATTGGATAACACTAATTTTTAGAAAGTTCCTTCTTACATAGACCTTAAATTTCTGCCTTATTATAAATTTCACTGACTGGTAGCAATTTTGCTCTCCATAAGAGGCAACAAAGAACAAAATTCTTTCTTCCCCACAATATCCCTTCAGATATTAGAAGATTAACTATCAAGTCCTCTCTTAAGTCTAGACTTTTCCAAACTAAATACACCCAAATCCTTCTAACCTAGACTCATGCTTGGATATTAATCATCACTTCTACTTACGAATGGTCGTTTCTGTTTTCCATCAAGAAGGATTTATATGTCCTTGAGAAAATGAAATAAAAAGATGACAGAGAAATGATAGAACATAGTACTAGACCTTGGCATCCCAAGCTCCTCCCATTTCTGCTTCCTTTCCATTTACTTGTCCTCCCCTCAACCACATTCCTTTCCCTTTTTAGTATTTTTTTTTTTTTTAGTCTTATCCCATTCACCTTTCTTCTCAATTCTATTTACCATTCACTTTCTTCTAGCCAGCAAAGCTGTTCAGTGGATAAAGTACTGGGTCTGGAACCAGGAAGACTTAAGTTCAAACCCAATCTCAGACACTTACTAGTTGTGTGAGGCCTTGAATAAATCATTTAACTTCTTAACTTCTGCTTCCTCTGTTTCCTCAACTGTAAAATCAGGTTAACAATAGTATCTACCAAGATTGTTGTGAGTCAAATTGTAAAGAGCTTAGAACAGTATCTGGCACATAGATGGTGCTTAATAAATGCTTGTTTCCTTCCCCCTTAACTGATTGCCTTCCCCTTAACCCTAGTCCCCATTCTCTTCCACTCTCTTCTGCCAGTTCTATTGCTTTCTTCCTATCACTATCTTCCCCTGGTCCTATTCTTTTCCAAATCTCAGTGTTGCACCTATTAAACCCTTGGCCCTGTACTTCAATTTAGGGTCAGTTTTCTTCTAAACTATTGCCTTCCCCCCAAAAACCATTCCCCTCCCATACCACAATCCTCCTTTCAGCCCCATTCTCCTCCCATTCCATTGTTTTCAGCCCATTGCCATTCCCCAACCTCCTCTCATCCCCTTTCCCCACCCATCCCACAGTGTTTACCCCATTCCCTTTTCACTATTCTCCCCTCATACCCATTTCTTTCTCTTCAAGGGCAAGGTGTAGTTTGTCAGATCCACAAACATGAGATAAACAGGATAAACAAGTTCTGTTCTTGGAAATGACTAGTTGGAGGATGGAGTTGAGGGTGGAGATGAACCCAGGAAAGAGTCGGGGATGTGGGGAGAAAGAAGACCAGAGACTAAGGGAATATACTTACCTGTCTTAAGGATGTACCTTCACTGAGAAAGGAAACAGGGGAGGCTCTCACTTCAGTCTTCTATAAGTTTCTGTTCAAGCAGAAAATGAAAGTATTGTAGGCTATATTGGAGGAGGAGTCTTTAACCAGGAAATGAAAAGAAGGGAGTGACAGGCTCTAGGTCCAGAGAAGGGGCAGGGAGAGCAGGCAGAAACAGGATTCAGACATGGAAAAAAGGACACTTGAACAAGAAAAGAAAGAGTGGAAAGATAGATTTGGTCAAGCAAGTGAAAACATAGCAAGTTACTACACTTTTTCATTCAATAAACAAACCTTTTCAATAAGAAATTTAATTTAATTTTAGTAAGAAAATAATTGCTTACCATGAGATGATTCAGGCCAATTCCAACAGACTAATGATGGAGAGAGCCAACTGCACCCAGAGAAAGGCCTATGGGACTGAGTGTGGATCACAACATAGTATTTTCACCCTTTTTGTTGTTTGCTTGCTTTTTGTTTTCTTTCTCATTTTCTTTTCTTTTTGATCTGATTTTTCTTGTGCAGCATGATCACTGTGAAAATATGTATAGAAGGGCTCACAGTTGGCTGCAGAAATTAAAAAAATATATTTATAGTTTCCTCTCTAGGTTATTTCCATCATGGTTTGTGGTTTGGTTCCCCAAGTTCAAAGTACTCTGGGGCCACACACCTAAAATAATAACCCATATGTCCCCACGAATGTGTTTAGCTTAAGTAGTCTGCCAAAGGACACAATTAACTTAAAACAAAGATATTTAGAAAATGGTGTAACATGAATTCTTGTGATAAAATATTCACTCCATAAACCTGAGCCATTTCTCTCCCAAATGCACACAGCATCAATGAGAAGACTGGGCACAAACATAAGTTTTAAAAGATAAAATAGATATTCAATAAATGCTTTTTGGGGGAATGATGATATATTGGAGAAATACTTCTTCCTTTTGTTAATGATTACATTTTGTTCCTTACACTGCTGATAGCAAGAGGGAATTCCTCTGGTGCAAGATAAGCATTTTCACGACTCTTCCTTGTATGTGGTTCTATTTCAAGTACTATTTGGCTAGAAAGATCCTATTCTTCATTTTCAGAAAGTTAATAGTTTAACATAGAAACCTATACAAGGTATCTCAAAAGTCTGAGTGAAGTTTTAACCTGTCTTTAATCTGTTTTAAAAACAGATACAGAGACGATGAAGAACAGGTCAGAACACACTTGAACTCTCCTAACATTGCCTTCCAAACAACTTTAAAATAAAACCTTGAATTAAATTGTGAAACAGCAGAGCCACCAACAGGACAGAAAGAGACATTTTTCCAGCCTAAGTCTTAAGCCATAGGGGAGATCTGAAATACTAAGTGGACAAAAGCCAAGAACATGGCAGCAACATCTATAGAGGGTCTTGGAGGTGCCATAGTAGGAGCACCTGAAATTCTCATCCCAGAGATGATAAGTGGTTGAATAACTGGTCAGAAAGAATTTATAGTGGACCTTTTGCTCATATTAGATCTATTGTCCATAAGCAGTTCTGAGTCACAATTCCAGGCCCAAGAAGAGCACTAGTATGAGTAACACAAGGAAATAGGAGCCTTTCTTGGGTAAAGATTAAAGCACAGACCAGGAGAATAGTGACCACATCTCTCCCAGAATAGGACCATCTTGGAAGCACCAAAAATTTACAGATCCCCTTAAAAATACCAGCACAAAAAAGTCTGAAGCTTGGCATAGTGTCTCCCTAACCTCAGGTGAACAGAGCCCAACTTTAACATAAAGTTCAAAGTCAAGAAATAGGCTGGGAAAAAGAAAAAATAGCACAAAAAAAAATTTGACCATAAAAAGCTACTATGGTGACAGGGAAGACCAAGATATAAACTTAGGAGAAGACAACAAAGTAAAAACAGTTACAAACAAAATTTCAAAGAAAAATGTTAATTGGGCCTTGGAAAAGTGGTAGAGGAAAAATTGGGAAAATAGGTGAGTGATGCAAGAAAATTAGGGGGGGGAAGAGTTAACAGATTGATAAAAAGAAGCACAAAAAGTACTGAAGAAAATATCATCTTAAAAAAACAAATTGACATAATGGTAAGTGAGGCATAAAAATTCACTGAAGAAAAGAATTCCTTAAAAAGCAGAATTGGTCAAATGGAAAAAAAAAAGCACAAAAACTTAATTCCTTTAAAACTAGAATTGGTCCAGGAGAAGCTAATGACTCTATGAAACTTCAATAAATAAACAATAAAAAGTCAAAAGAATGAAAAGATAGAAGAAAATTTGAGCTATTTTATCAGAAAAAAATGTTACCTGAGAAATATATCAAGGAGAGAGAATTTTTAAAAGTCATGGTAAAAAAAAAAAAGAGCTTAGACATCAAAATTCAAGAAATTATCAAAGAATAATTGGCCTGAGATGATTGAGGCCAGTTCCAATGATCTTGTGATGATGAGAGCCATCTATACCCAGAGAGAGGACTGTGGGAACTGAGTGTGGATCACAATATAGCATTTTCACTCTTTTTGTTGATATTTGCTTGCATTTTGTTTTCTTTCTCAATTTTTTTCCTTTTTGAGCTGATTTTTCTTGTGTAAGAAGATTATTGTATAAATATGTATACATATATTGGATTTAACATATATTTTTAACATGTTTAGCATGTATTGGATTATTTGCCATATAGGATATTCCTGATGAAAAGACCAGAGATGAATAGAAAATTTGACATTCAAACAGAAGATTCAAGAGAAATATAAAAAGGCAAACATCAATCATAAGGAACTCAGTGGAATTAAACTGTTTATATTCCTATATGAAAAGATGGCATTTGTAAGTACTAAGAACTTTATCATTATTAGGACATTTAGAAGGAGTTTGTGTAGATGGAGAGCATGCCTATGAATTGATTATATTAAGATGATCTCTAAAAAAATGTAGAGGTGAAAAAAGAGGGCTGCATTGGGATAAGGGGGAAGGAAAAGATGGAATGGGGCAAGTTTTCTCATATAAAAGAAGAGTGTCTTATTATTGCAAACAATTTATGTAAAATAAAACTTAATTGTTCTTTGAATCGTAGTTATACTTGTTGCAGATTTTTTTTTCTTTGATTTGTCAACTCTGAATTTTGTCTATGGCATTCCTTGATAGGTTCAGGGTAAGGTTTCTTTTAGGAGGTTACTTCTGGATTTTTTTAATTTTCATTTTAACCTCCACTATTAATTTATTTATGTTGTTTTCTTCCATAGTTTCTTATAATATAATGTAATGTTTTCACTGAACCTGGTAATTCTTATTTTCTAAGTCAGTTGCATTTTTTAAGAAATATCTTATAGTTATTTGTTCGGAGGCTTTTTATTTTTTCCCCAGTTGTTTGACTTAGATTTGGAGTTTTATTTGTTACAATCTTTTTTGACTGAGCAGCTCCTTGAAAATGAGTCATGTTTTCTGCTTTCTGTTTTCCTTTTGATTTTTTTCTTCCAGATTTCTCAATTTATTTCAATCTAATTTTTAAAAATTTCCACTTAATATTTTAAAATAATTAACATATAATGGACTTCCTGCCATCTAGGGGAGGGGTGGGGACTAGGGGGGAAAAAGTTGTAATGGAAAGCTTTGTAAGGGTCAATGTTGAAGAATTACCCATACATATGTTTTGCAAATAAAAAGCTTTAATAAAAAAAAAAATTCCACTTAATTTCTTCCAGTCATTCCCATAGACCTTGTGGCCAAAACATTTTTCTTCTGAGGTCTTTATATAATTGTTGTGAGATTATTTTGTTCTTCTGGGTTTACATCTTGGGCTTCTATTTCCTCTAGCAAGTCTTTTGTTAACTTACACTTTCAGCCTCAATCATATATAGTGATTTTGTGTTTAGACCAGACCCCTAGGATGCCCTCAGATGAAAAGAACTTTATGTGATTGGACCATTTTATGGCTTTAAATGATCAGGAAGTCCCCAGAAAGTCCGGGGGGGAGGAACATTGGGGGAAAGAAGAGGGGAACACATTTGAATTGGGGTTCAAATTAATAGCATTACAGAAAGTTATTCCCAATTTTTAGGATAACCCCTAGCACTCTGAAAGCAAAATATAACCCATATTTCTCTGGAAGAGTTAGTCTAAGTTAAGAGTTAGTTTGAATTAGTTTTTTTGAATGTTTGATAGCATTAATATAAATCAATTTGGTACTATGGGTTTTTCCCCTTGGGGAATTCAATTATGACTTATTCAATTTTTTTCTCCTTGATATTGGAAATTCTTTTTTCTTTTGTTAATATAGGTATTTTACATTTTTTGGTAAATATTTATACATCTCATTTGATATCAATTTTGTGGGCAAATAACTGGGCAAAACCATTTCTAACAATTTCCTTTATTTTCTCTTCATTTGCTTATTGTCTTTTTTATTTTTGATATTCATAATTTGAGCTATCTCTTTCTTTTTTACAAAATCAGATTAACTCAAAAACCAGATTTTAGTTTTATCATCAGTTCAAATACATTTTTGCTTTGAATTTTGTTAGTCTCCTTTTTGATTTTAAGAATTTATGTTTTTGTGTTTAGATGAGATTTTTTGATTTGTTGGGGATTTTTTACTTGCATGCCCCATCATTTTTCTATTCTTTGTTTTGTTAATTAAACTGTTCAATAATATAAATTTTCTCTTAAGGATTCCTTCAGTTGAGTTCCAAAAGTTTTGGTATGTTGTCTCTTTGTTAACTCTTTAAAGAAATTATCTTTTGTTTCTATGATTTGCTCTTTTGACTTACCTGTTCATTAGATTTAAATTATTTAATCTGCATTTGAATTTGAATCCTTTCTTCAAATATTCTTTATTGATTATGCTTTTTCTCTCATTGTGGTCATGGAATCATATATTTTCTACTTCTGCTTTTCTGCATTTGTTTCTGAGGTTTTTATATTCTTAGCAGTTTTGGCAACTGAACAACGTATTTACTCTTTTATTTCCCCATTTAGTAATTCATGTTAAAGTTCAGCTCTGCTCCTGGGGTGGAGGGGGAACTATCCCAAGCTTCAAGTTTTTCATGCTGCTGTTTTCAGAGGTACTTTGGAGGTTTAAAAAGTTTTCAGTTTTTTTCAAGGGTGTATGATGTAAAGAGAGGTGTGATCTCTGCTCTTTTGGCTTGCGCTCTGACTCATGGGTCTTCCTCTAAGCCCCAGAACCACAATGAGGGCCCATGTTTTCCTGTGACCACAAAAGCTCTTGCTTTATCTGGTTCTATAAATGCAATTCAAGCAAGTGATTATACTGCTCCTCTCTACCCTAGATTTGAGACAAGGTCCCTGACGCTCTTTTGGGTGGCCAGAAGCACTTCTCTTTGCCTTGGAACTGTGACCACAACTGCTGCTCCCCTAGGCAAGTGCCAGAGCTAATGTTCCTTTTTACTCTGGGACTGTGCCTCTTAACTATGTATGGACCATGCAATAAGGTCCTACATCAGGGCTAACGAATGGTTTCCAATAATTTCTTTCTGATTACTGGTCCAATCCTTCTATGGTCTGAGTGCTGAGAGCTCCCAAAGCAGCTACCTCACTTAGTCCATTCCATGAGGCCCATTCCAAGGCCCAGCTTTTGCAGCACAGACTTGCTGGAGACCACCACCACCCCAAAGAAACAAATCTTTTCCACTGACTTTCAAAGTTGTTTGAGACTGGAAAATTGTTTCACCCTATTCTTTTGTTGATTCTACTACTACAAAATTCTATTTGAGGTGTTATTTTAAAGTTGTTTGGAGGGGAATTTGGGAGAGTTTAAGTAAGTTTCTGATACTCCACCATCTTGGCTCTGTTTTCTCACCCAGTTTAATAATTCAAAGAGATCTTTTATATTTGTCTAAAGTTCTATTGGTGTAGTTAAGTACGCTTATACTTATACATATACTACTTAACTTCTTTCTTCTTCATTTTTTAGTTAAATTTGTCTAGATATTAGAAAGAAACATTAGAGAACCTTCTAGTTATGTTTTGCTAAATCTTTCTTACTGTAATTTGATTAACTTTGCTTTTAGATGCTTAGGTACAACACCATTGGTACATGTTTTAAGTATTGATATTTTCTTGTCTGCGGTGCATTCAGTGTATTTATGTTAAGTAATGCTATTATTTCATTGTTTTATGTATAACATGCTTTCCCTGTTTATCACTTTTAATTGTGGGGTTTAAAACCCCATTGTTGTCTTGTCTGAGATTATGATTAGGACCCTTGAGTCTTCCTAAAGCATAATCAATTCAATTCCAGCCCTTTGTTTTTTTTTTTTTTATAAAGCTTTTTTTATTTTCAAAACATATGCTTAAATAGTTTTCAACATTCACCCTTACAAAAACTTGTGTTTCAAATTTTTTTCTCCCTCCTTTCCTGCACCCCTTTCCTAGATGGCAAGTAATTCATTATGTGTTAAACATGTGTAATTCTTCCATACATCTTTCCACAATTATCATTCTGCACACAAAAAATCGGATCAAAAAGGAAAAATAATGAGGTAGAAAACAAAGAACAAGTAAACAACAACAAAAAGAGTGAAAATACTATGTTGTGACCCACAGTCAATATCCACTGTCTTCTCTCTGGGAGCAGATAGTTCCTTTCATCACAAGACCATTGGAACTGGCCTGAAACATCTTAATGTTGAAAAGAACCATGTCCATCAGAAGTGATCAAAATATAATCTTACTGTTGACTTATGCAATGATCTGGTTCTGTTCACTTCACTCAGCATCAGTTCATGTAGGTCTCTCCAGGCCTCTGTGAAATCATCCTGCTGATCATTTCTTATAGAACAATAATATTCCATAACATTCATACCATAACTTTTTCAGTCATTCCCCAACTGATGAACATCCACTCAGTTTCCAGTTCCTTGACACTACAAAAAGAGCTGCCACAAACATTTTTGCACATGTGGGTCCCTTTCCTTTTTTTAAATTATTTCTTTGGGATTCAGGTCCAATAGAAACACTGCTGGGTCAAAGGGTATGCACTTTGATAGCCCTTTGGACACAATTCCAAATTGCTCTCCAGAATCCTTGAATCAGTTCACAACTTCACCAACAATGTATTAGTGTCCCAGTTTTCTCACATTCCCTTCAACATTCATCATAAATGATTTTCTAGGGGCAGCAAGGTGGTGCAGTGGTTAGAGCACCAGCCCTGAAGTCAGGAGGACCTGGGTTCAAATCTGGCCTCAGACACTTAAGGTTTCCTAGCTGTGTGACCCTGGGCAAGTCACTTAACCCCAACTGCCTCGGGGGGAAAAAGATTTTCTGTCATCTTAGCCAATCTGAGAGCTGTGTAGTGGTAGTCAGAGTTGTCTTAACTCGCATTTCTCTAATCAATAGTGATTTAGAGCATTTTTTTATGACTAGAAAAGGTTTTAATTTCTTCATCTGTTCATATCCTTTGACCATTTATTAATTGGAGAATGCCTTGAATTCCTATAAATTTGAGTCAATTTTCTATATTTTAGAAATGAGGTCTTTATCAGAACCCTTGGGTATAAAAAATTTTCCCCCAGTTTACTGCTTCCCTTCTAATCTTGTCTGCATTGGTTTTGTTTGTACATAACCTTTTTAATTTAATATAATCAAAATTAACCATTTTGCTTTCCATAATGTACTCTAGTTCTTCTTTGGCCACAAATTCCTTCCTTCTCCACAGATCTGAGAGGTAGACTATCCTTTGTTCTTTTAACTAGCTTATAATATCACTCTTTATGTCTAAATCATGAACCCATTTTGACCTTATCTTGGTATAGGGTATTAGGTATAGGTCAATGTCTTGTTTCTTCCATACTAATTTCCAATTTTCCCAGCAATTTTTGTCTAATAGTGAGTTCTTATCCCAGAAGCTGGGGTCTTTCAGTTTAACAAGCACTAGATTACTATAGTCCTTGACTACTGTGTCTTGTGAACCTAACCTATTCTACTGATCAACTACTCTATTTCTTAGCCAGTACCAAATGGTTTTGATGACTGCCACTTCATATAGTTTTAGATATGGTACAACTAGATTACCTTCATTTGTTTTTTGTTTTTTGTTTTTTTTTTCATTAGTTCCCTTGAAATTTTTGACCTTTTGTTTTTCCAGATGAACTTTTTGTTACTATTTTTTCTAGCTCTGTAAAATAATTTTTTGGGAGTTTGAATGGTATGACACTGATAATTGTATTTGTGCAGTTCCTGACTTTGTCTTGGCAGGTAGACTCCCAAATATTTTATATTATCAGCTCTTCATTTTTTAAATTTTATTTTTAATTTTTTTATTTAATAGTAATTTATTTTTCCAATTACATGTAAAGATAACTTTCAACATTCACTTTTGTAAGATTTTGAGCCCCAAATT
This sequence comes from Myrmecobius fasciatus, assembly GCA_023553655.1. Classification (NCBI taxonomy): domain Eukaryota; kingdom Metazoa; phylum Chordata; class Mammalia; order Dasyuromorphia; family Myrmecobiidae; genus Myrmecobius; species Myrmecobius fasciatus. The sequence goes on from JAJPUD010008252.1 coordinate 14,891, forward strand.
TTCTTTTCTCCCTCTCTCCTACCTCACTTCCCCACAACAGCAAGCAATTTGATATAGCTTAACAAATCCTTCATTTTTAATTCTATATAATATATTCTGTTTCAAGCGTGCTTCTTGTAAACAACATATTGGTGAATTCTGTTTTGTAATTCATCTTGCTACTCTATACTGTTGTTTTGTGGGTGTGTTCACATTTGTGGTTATGGCAGCTAATTGTTTATTTCCTTTCATCATATCTTCTTATATTTTTTTTTTTTTTTTTTGCTACAACCACCATCTTTACATAGAAGAAGAAAGCAGTGAGGGTGAAAGAAGGATGTGATTAATACTAGAAGTCTTTAGCTGAAGGAAGTTAAGTGCCACAGTGGGTAAAGTACTGGATTTGAAGTCAGGAAGAAACCTGAATTCAAATCAAATCTGAGACACTTGCTAGGTGACTCTGGACAAGTCATTTTACCCTGTTTGCCTCAATTTTCTCATCTGTAAAATGATCTGGAGAAGACAATGGCAAATTATTCCAGCATCTTTTTAAAAAAAATTTCAATGGTATTTTATTTTTCCAAATACATGTAAAGAGTTTTCAACATTCATTTTTGTAAGAGTTTGTGTTCCAATTTTTCTCCCTCTCTCTCTTACCTCTCCCCTACCCAGCAAGCAATCTGATGTAGGTTAAATATGTGCAATTCGTTTAAATATATTTCCATATTTGTCATGCTATGCAAGAAAAATCAGACCAAAAGGGAAAAAACACAAGAAAGAAAAAGTAAACAAACAAAAAAGTGAAAATACTATGCTTTCCATATTCAGTATCCATAGTTCTCTTTCTGGATGCAGAGGGCATTTTTCATCCCAAGTCTATTGTTTTCCAGTATTTTTTGCCAAGAAAACCCTCAAAAAAGCAAGTCATGAAGAGTTGGACGTGATTGAAAATGACTTAACAACAACCTTCATCTAAAATGCTCTGAATTTATTCCATTGCCAGTTCCATCTTCCTCTTCTTTAGACCTCCATCAATGCTCTCACATTGTGATTGGTTTTCACTCATCCTTTACAATCTACACTCCAAAGTTGAAGTCTGTTTTTCCTCTGACTATTCCCTCCACAGCTCTACTCTTACTCTTAAATGAGGCAAGGTAGTGCAATAAAGAGAGGGCTGGGTCTAGAATCAGGAAGACCTGAGTTCAAATTTGACTTCAGAAACTCATTAGCTGTGTGACCCTGGGCAAGTCTTTTAAGTGCTGTCTGGCTCAGTTTCCTCATCTGTAAAGCTGGGATAATAATAGCATCTATGTTACAAGATTGTGGTGAAGACAGAATGAGATAATAATTGTAAAGCACTTTATCATGCTTTATATAGTACTTTTCCTGGCACATAGTGAGTGCTATATAAATTTTAATTACTACTATTATTATCTCTCTTTCCTCTTCTTGCTTCTACCTGTTTCCCTGTTGTGTTTAAGGTATTTCTACACCAAATTCTTTATGTATGTGTTCAACCTTCCCTTTCCAATTCAGATGATAATAACAGTAGTAATAATAACTAAAATTTGGGCCTTCCTAGGTGCCAGGCACTATGCTAAGTGCTTTACAATTATTAGCTCATTTGATCCTCACAACATTTTTGTGTCATGGATCCCTCTGGAAATCTGGGGAAACCCATGGACCTCTTCATAGAATGATATTTTAAATACATAAAATTAAATATATACGATTGTCAAGAAGACCACTTATACTGCAAAACAACTATAAAAATTTTAAATAAGTTCATGAATTCCAGGTTAAAAACCCTTGAAACAACATGATTCAGCTCCACATTCCCTACTTCCCCCTCTTTCTTCCATATTTGTATACTTCTCTATATACTAAACAATTAATTAGGTGTTAAAGTGGATAAAATACTAGATCTGAGTCCAAATCCAGGCTCAGGTACTTCTGGTTATGTGACTTGGGCACTTAACCACTGCCTGCCTCATTTTCCTCAACTGTAAAATGAGGGTAATAATTATAAATTTTCCATTCCTGTCCCTCATTTCTTTCCTAGTGAATTCTTTTTTATTTGAACCCACTTTTTCTCCTTTCTTAAGACTAACAAAACAGAACAAAACCATCTTTATCTTATTTAGTGCCATTTTTGACTCTTGAAGGCATTAGTATTCTGAAGTCATCTTGTTTCTTCTCCAGCTATTTTGATGTAATCACTTCATCATCATTTAGACCCTTCTCAAATTTATTTGCCTGTTTAGGTTTCTCTTAACCACTGTGTTTACATTTCAAGGTTTATACTCAACTCTAACTTTTTTTTTATCAGAAAGGCTTTAAAGAATTCTATTTTATTTAATGTCTATATTTTTCATGTAGGGTTATTCTCAGTCTTGCAAGATAAGTTATTCTTGTTTCTATGCTTTTATTTTCTTTTGGGGAATATCATATTGCAAGATTTTTTTCATCTTTAAAATACTATATTTGTTATCAAGTTTTACATGATCCTGACTCTGGTTCCTTGGGACTGCACTTCTTTCTTTTCTATTGTTTACAGTACTTTTTTTTCTTTTTCTTTCCTTCCTTCTTTCTTTCCTTTCTTCTTTCCTTCCTCCCTTCTTCCCTTCCTTCCTTCTTTCTTTGTTTCTTTCCTTCCTTCTTCTTTCTTTTTTCCTTTTCTCTTTCTTTCTTTCTTTCTTTTTTCTTTTTTTCTTTTTTTCCTCCTTCCTTCCTTCCTTCCTTCCTTCCTTCCTTCCTTCCTTCCTTCCTTCCTTCCTTCCTTCCTTCCTTCCTTCCTTCCTTCTTTCTTTCTGCATTTTGTCTTTTCAAATACATGCAAATATAGTTTTCACCATTCACTTTTGCAAAAACCCTTTGTTCCAAATTTTTCTTCTTCTGTCTCTCTCTCACCTACCAAAGACAGCAAACAATCCAATATAGGTTAAACATGTACAATTCTTCTAAATGTATTTCCATATTCATCATGTTTGCAGTACTTCTGACCTGGAAGTTAGGTAATACAGTGGACAGAGTACTGTATGTGGAGTCCAAAAGATCTGAGTTGGAATCCTGCCTCAGACACTAGCTGTGTGATTCTGGGTAAATCACTTAACCTCCATCACTTTCACTTTTCTCATATGTAAAATAAGCATAATAATAGAATCTTCTTCCAGAGTTATTGTGAAAATAAAATGAGTTAACATTTGTAAGTCTTTGCAAACACAAAGAACTTTATAAAAGCTAGCTATTATTATTATGACAATCTTTAGAGTTTTAAAACTTCCCTCAGGGTATTACTGATGGATTCTTTCTATTTTTCTTTAATTCTCTAGTTCCAATTGATCTGGACAGGGTTTTTTTTTTTTGTTTTGTTTTGTTTTGTTTTTTGTTTTTTGTTTCTTTTAATGACTGCTTCAAATAAAACAATTAACAATGGCTTTCAGGAAATTCAATGATTCTTAAACCATCTCTTTACTAAGTCCATAAAGCCACTAAATGGATCTAGTAATATTACTATGAGACCTATAACCTAAAAAGATATAAAATATAGCTTTGTTTTGTTTTGGAAAAATATAAAAGGGTATTTGTTATTTTTAAAAGAACTAAGAATGTGAGCATAAATGATTAAATGTACATAGATTATGAAATATCACAGTAAAATAAAAAAGAATAAGCATTTATCCTAGGCATTAATTTTATTCATGGCATCTTAGAAACATGATATATAATATATAACCATTTCTGATACTATTGTGGGAAAAAGAAGCAACTTAATTATATTAACCAGTTTAAATGGATTATGAATGTTTAACAACAGTGATACTTTTTATAGTGGCAAAGAATTGTAAACTGTGGGAGCATCCATCATTTGTGGAATGATGGATAAAATAATGAGATAGGAGTGCTAGGGAATATTATTGCCCCATAAGAATGACTAAAGGGCTAGTTTTGGAGAAATCTGGGAAGAATTATATGAAGTAATACAGATTAAAGTGAGTTTAACCAGGAGAAAAACTTATTCAAGGACAAAAGCACATTAAAGAAAAACAACTTTAAAAGACTTAAGAATTCTGCTCAATGTAATTATCAGCTATGACTTTAGAAAATTGGTGATGAAGCATGCTGCCTACCTGTTAACAGAGCAGGGATAGACATAAGATACAGAATGAGATATTTTTGGACATGGATAATATCAGACTTTATTTTACTTGGCTACGTATATTTGTTACAAGGATTTTGGTTTTTGTTTGTTTTGAGGGGTTTATTTTTTACTGTTCTTTAGTTGGTGAGGGAAAAAAGGAATGTGGGGAATGTGGGGAATAGTATTTCCTCCTGCATAAAATGAAAAGAGATAAGAACAAAGGCCAGAAGGATAGCTTTGGTAGTTATAATAAAATAGTTTGATAGTTAAAATTAAGCACTACATAATAGAGAACTTCAGTTTTATGTGCAATTTTCCCCTTTGTTCTACAATGTATGTGGAAATGCCCATTTTATTTGGTGTTTGTAAAGTTTAGAATTTTAAAAATAAGTGAAATTTTAAAAGTTTCTCCACTTATTTTCCTTGCCAATAATTTTTAACAGACAATGCTTTACCTTTTATTCTTTTTTTTAATCTTTTGGTTTTGTTCTAATATTTCTTCTTATCTCATGGAGTCATTGAGTTCTGTTTTGCTTTTTTCTAATTTTCAGGATGTCTGCTATTTGAGTATTATTTTTTCTATCTTTTCTTCTAAGTTATTTATTTCCCTTCCACTTTTTTCCTCTCCACAGCTCTTTCAGTTCTTATTTCATTTAAAAATCTCTGACTTCGATTGGCTAAAATGACAGGAAATAATAATGATGAATGTTGGTGGGGATGTGGGAAAACTGGGACACTGATACATTGTTGGTGGAACTGTGAACAGATCCAACCATTCTGGAGAGCAATTTGGAACTATGCTCAAAAAGTTATCAAACTGTGCATACCCTTTGATCCAGCAGTGTTTCTATTGGGCTTATATCCCAAAGAGATCTTAAAGGAAGGAAAGGGCCCCACATGTGCAAGAATGTTGTGGCAGCCCTTTTTGTAGTGGCTAGAAACTGAAAACTGAATGGATGCCCATTAATTGGAGAATGGCTGAACAAATTATGGTATATGAATGTTATGGAACATTATTGTTCTATAAGAAATGACCAGCAAGATGATTTCAGAGAGGCCTGGAGAGACTTGCATGAACTGATGCTGAGTGAAATGAGCAGAACCAGGAGATCATTATACACGGCAACAACAATACTATATGATGATCAATTCTGATGGACATGGCTCTCTTCAACAATGATATGTTTCAAACCAGTTCCAGTTGTTCAGTGAAGAAAGCCATACACACCCAGAGAGAGGGATATGAAATGTGGACCACAACATAACATTTTCATGCTCTCTATATTGATGTTTGCTTGCATTGTGTTTCCTTTCTCTAATTTTTTTTTCTTCTAGATACGATTTTTCTTGCACAACAATGATGTGTGGAAATATGTATACATATATTCTATTTATCAAGTATTGTAACTTAATTAACATGTAGTGTATTTCTTGCCATCTAGGGGAGGGGTGGGGACTAGGAAGAAAAAATTTGTAACAGAAAGCTTTTAAGGGTCAATGGTGAAGAATTACCCATACATATGTTTTGCAAATAAAAAGCTTTAATTAAAAAAAAAAAGGAAAAAAAATCTCTGACTTCATTTCTTCTTGGTACTTTTGTAGTCCTTGTGGCAGGCTATGGGGACAAGAGAAACTGATCAAGGAATTTTGCTTTTATTTTTCCCATTATTCTCATAAGTCATATCATCAATTGCTAGAAGGATTACACCCAGAAACCTCACCTAGACAATCTGGGAAATTAATGTACCAGCCATAGTACAAGCATACATCCTGAATTTTAAGTTCCTAGTTTTGCCTATTCAGATGAAATTGTCCCTTCAGGACTGAAGAGTTCTGAGCCTTATACTTCTCTTTTTACTCCCATCTATCCTATGATTCCCGTCTATCCCCTTCTCCTCTTCCTGAGGCAGAATTACCACATAATGTCCCATTTCAGAAATTTTTAAGTTCCTTACCTCTGACCTCAGAGGTCTGGATTTGGAAGAGTGAGAAATGACAGAGTTATATCGCATATCTCATATCTAATCTTAAGTAGGAGCTTATTTAGACACTGTCCTTAGTATTCAGCCAAGTTCATATTTTGGGTAACTGAGGACAAAGTCAGTGTGATTCACATTTATGAAACATCAGTTGTGTGGAACAGTGTGCTGGTCTCTAGGGGAGATCTTAAGCTTAGAAAAGACCCTGTCCTACTCTGAGATACCACTACACACCTGACAGATTGGCTAAAATGACAGGAAATGATAATGATAACTGTTGGAGGGGATGTGGGAAAACTGGGACACTGATACATTGTTGGTGGAACTGTGAACGGATCCAACCATTCTGGAGAGCAATTTGGAACTATGCTCAAAAAGTTATCAAACTATGCATACCGTTTGACCCAGCAGTGTTTCTACTGGGCCTATATCCCAAAGAGATTTTAAAGGAGGGAAAGGGACCCACATGTGCAAAAATGTTTGTGGCAGCCCTTTTTGTAGTGGCAAGAAACTGGAAATTGAAAGGATGCCCATCAATTGGAGAATGGCTGAATAAATTATGGTATATGAATGTTATGGAATATTATTGTTCTGTAAGAAACGACCAGCAGGA